>CAUYQV010111290.1:0-20959 GCA_963574575.1 Galagoides demidoff
CAGGAGTTGGAGGTTGCTATGAGCTGTGATGCCATGGCACTCTACCCAGGGGGATAGCTTGAGGCTCCGTCTCAAAAAAAAATAAAATAAAATAAAATAAAGTCAGCTGTCCAGCAAACTTAATTCTACCTGTGAATTAATTAATTTTCCTTTACCATCTAACTTAACATATTTGAGATTCCAGGAATTAAGATTTAACCATCTTTGAGGAAACACATGATTCTCCTACAATAAATAATATAAATGTTTGTCTCTTTCATGTACTAAGTACAAGAATAAAAGTGGAAAATATTTCTAAAGACTGTAGTTTGATATGAACATGGATGAAAGATTACATTAAACTTATAAAATCATACAAGAGGGACAAATATTTGAAATACAAAATTCATTTCAAATACATTTCCTTTTATTTAGAATGACTATTAAATGTAAAAGTTTTACTTATAATTTTTTTAATTAGCAGTATATCAACTTTTTAAAAATAATTCTCCTAAGGAAAAAAAAATAATGCTCCTTATAGGAAATCTGTTTAAATAACTATATTATAAATAAAATTATTAGATCAACATTTATGAACCCATTGATAAATAGTACTTTGATCATACATTTTACAAACCAATTTGGAAAAGACAATACCCAAAGGTAAAAAGTGTCATTTTTAAAGCTATTGACTAGATTTATTTATTATTACTATATTTTCGCTGAGTATGTTTTAGAGCCAAAGGAGGAACATTTGAACATTGAATATATCTTATATTTCTTTATTTCAATCTATTAATTAAACATCTAATATATTTTCTATTTCTTTATCACAATCTACTATCAAGTAATTATTACCATCAGTCACTAATAATGACAATACTAATGCAAATTTGGGGGAATAGTTTCTGGTAGTTACAAAAGTGAAAAAATTGTTAAGTGAGTTTGTATATTTCATCGTTCCAGTATTAATAATCTAGTATGCGGTATTTCAATGATCACTAAGTCAGAATAGCCAAGTAGCATTAGTTTAAATATAGTTTACTGATGCATCTTACTTTCATCTGATATGTTAAAATATAAAATATTAATATTAGTTTTATGCTCTTATGTCAGGCTTAAATTACATTATTGTGTCAAGATACATGAATATATATTTGGGGGAGGTTAAATTACACAGTGTTATAAATTTCCATGAAAGGAGACACATATGTCCCTAAATCTCCTTTAAGATATATATTACTGAGCTGTTGCTATGTAGAAATCTCATTCTTGAGAGTGTTTATTGAACAATTAGGAATTGATGAGTAACCTATAATTGAAGACAACCCTGTTCTCAGTTACTTTCAAAACAAAGACTTTTCTCTCTCATTGCATGCAGGCTGCAAGTTTATAATGTTTCCACTTTATTTCCAATGGGACCAACCCTACCGGGGACATGCTGTTTTTATAGCACAGTGAAAAATTCAAGAAACCTACTGAAATATGTAATGACTCTTTGAAGTTCTCTTTTAGAGAACTGTCATATCTCTCTTCCACTCAAATTTTCTTACCCCCCAGAATTAACATGGCCACACCTAACAACATAAGAGAATTGTACACCTCCTACGAGAAGGCCCTATGAGTTACATAGAAATTTATGAGTGACCAATAATTGATTGGATGCTGATTCACTAGAGTGGGGACCAGGTATATGCTTCTGATTGGCTACATGGCTGGAAGGCATAAAGCCTAAGCTGAGAAGTTGGCCAACTGTATGGCTGCATCTCTCTTGATCATGTGTGTGTCAGTATCAAGTGATGAGGACTCTCAGAAGTTGCACTGAAACTCATAGACCTCCACTATTCTGTATTGAATATGCTGTATTGGCTGTCCTCTGTTTTTTCACTAAAGCTACATGAACTTGGTGCTTAGGGAAGCCTCATCTGTCTCAGAAATGTGATCATCTGTTCAAGCCCAAGATGACTTCTGCAAGTAGAGACCAGGAGGCACTTCAGTGTACATGTCGATTAATTTTGAAGGCAGCTTAATGCATATTTCTGAGTTTCTCCCTCAACTTATATCTAGATAACATATTCACTAGACATGAAATAATTAAAGTAACTCAGGAATTAAAAAGTTTGGCAATACTTGGTTCACGTTTCAGCTAATTCACTTACTGGATATATTAGAGAAGTTATTTAATCTATGAAGATTCTTAATACCCTAATCTGAAAAATATTGCTTTTAGATTTCTTAGTCACTCAAGATCATGCATTTAATTTTCCTGATACATGGCAGATGTTCATTAATGGTAGCTGCCATGTATTGCCTTTAATTTCTTGCAATTTAAATGTAAAGATATGCCCATGCATATATAAATATGTTTCCTTTTCCACTTTATAGACTGAGTTTGACTTAACTTAAGTAATAATTGAGCGTGAACAAAACCCTTAGGTGATATTTAATTAATGTTGCTCATTTTGAAGACACAATCACAAAACTGATTCAATTAAAAATAAGTCCACCTTATTTTCCAATTAGACAACATATGATCTAACTTGGGAAAAAAATTAGTTGAAATTAATTTTGAAGAAATCACATATGTGAGTAATGTTATGCAGAAACTCTGCAAAACCTACATTCTTCTGATATGTACGCCATTTAAAATTATTTCTTTTTAATTTTTAAAAATTTTTAATGATGGGTATATAATACTTCTATAATTTATGGGGTACATTGATGTTTTGATTCAGGCATAATGTGTAATAATCAAATAAGGTAATAGAGGAATTCATCATCTTGACTTTCGTTTGTATAGAAACTATTACAAGGTCTATTTTTTGTTATATTAATAATTGTGATTTTTAATTTAAAATTGAATATGAATTACTATTAATATTCCAGTTACCTCATGATTATTTTTACTTTTGCATCTTCCTCCACATAGTTATGACTACAGGTGGAAATTTATTTTGTCTGAACACTTCGTTACGACTTCTAAATGTTTAGTGTAATCTCACTACAGAAAAAGGGGGGTGGGAATAATTCTTCGAAAATTTGACCTTCAAGGGAATTTTAGAACTAATATATAACATCTGCAAGGCACTCTGAGTTCTTTGAAGAGTTGTAATATAATGTAATATCACAGAAATCTAAGAGATTATGAGAAAGCAATGTATTAAAGACAGTTTATCTTTCAAGAGGTCAATCTTTGACAGGGCCATAGGCAACTGCTTGGATGCTAGTATCACTGTCAATTACACTCCTAATCTGCTATATGTAATAGTTGCACAGCTGCCTTTTATATGTTACTTTTAATTTCTTATGACTCTGATACTGTTAGAGAGAAAAAGGATATGTATAAGTAAAAAATGTACATGCTACATTATTTAGTCTTTCAAATGTCTTGGCCATTTAAACCATTCTACAGAGTTGAAAAAACGTAATTAGCCACTTGATTGCTTAAGTTTAGAAAATAGTTTCTGAAACTCTATATTTTACAAATACTTCTATAAACAGTATATATTTTTATCCCCGAAAATAACTTCAATAGTATGTCATAAATTTCGTAATAGTGTTCACAAATGGGCACTGATGGAAGTGTTTGCAGCTTAAGGATTTTATTTTTATTATATATGCATTTTTAACTAATTTTAAAATTTATAGCATATAATAAAAGCGATGAGTTAAGATTTTGCCTAAAATTTAGTATAAGTGCTTACTAGATTATTAATTTTTTTCCTCTTTGCATTGCAATGATAGTATCAGCTCTGTGAGTTTTTTGAGTAGTGCTCTTAGATATTGTTTAAAGATGTAACAAGACAAAACAATTTTACACAGTAAGCTTAGAACATTATAAACATTCAAAAATATATCTGTATGAACACAAAACTAAAAGCCAGTTAGTATAAAGGTTATAATATAAGCATATTAATTATTTAAAAATATGATCGTATTTATTTGTTTAATTAGTTATTTCAGTACCATAAGATGATACAGATGATTAGGCTACATTGCTTGCACCTGTTAGGTAAAGTCCAACTTGTGGTTGTGCCCTTCACCCAGGAGGTGTGTCATATGCCCTCACACTGTGTCTGTTAGATACGAAAACCCCAATCCTCCTCCCAGACACCCCCTTCTCCCTCCCCCTTGTTTTTCACTTGAGTTTATGTTTTTCTCTATTATGTGTAGTGTATGTTTGTTTATCTACTAGTCTCGTAGTAGTATTAAGTACAGTTGATACTCATTTTTTTATTCTTGTGATATTTGGCTAAGTAGAATGTTCTCCAATTTTATGCAGATTAATAAGAAAGATGTAAAAACTCCATATTTTTATGGCTGAATAATATTCCATGGTGTACATATATCACGGTTTAGTAATCCATTCATGAGTTGATGGGCACTTGGGTTGATTCTAGAACTGTGATAAACATTCTAGTGCAAATGTCTTCGTGGTGAAATGATGTATTTTTTCTTCTGAGGAGTACCTAGTAATGGGATTGTGAGATCATATAGTACTTTTGGTGCTTTGAGGATTCTCCATACTTCTTTCCATAGATGCTATATTATTTTGTAATCCCCAGGGCAAAAGCGTTCTCTTCTCTCCACATCTGCAACAGCATCTGCAACTTTGGGACTTTGTGATGTGTGCTCACTGGGGTCAGGTGACGTTTCAGGGTGGTTTTGATTTGAGTTTCCCTGCTGATTAAACTGATGGGCATTTTTTTTTTTATGTTGGCTATTCATCTATCTTCATTGGAGGACGTTTTGTTCATACTTTCCACCTAGTGATAAATGGGGTTGATTAATTTGAGTTCTCCAAAGAGTCTGATTATCAGTCCTTTGTCAAATTCATAACATGAAAACATCTTTTCTTGAAAGATATTCAGAAAATTCAGAATATTTAGATATTCTGAAAAGATATTCATAAAATTCTGAAGATTGTTTGCTTTAATTGTCATGTCCTTAGTTGTGCAGAAGCTTTTTAGCTTGAGTCCCATTTATTTATTTTTATTATTGTCGTGATTGCCAAGGGAGCCTTTTCATAACATCTTTCCCTGGGCCAACATCATCAAGAGTTTCCCCCATACTTTCTTCTAGGATTTCTATCATTTTGTGTTATAGATTTAAATCCTTTATCCACATGAGTCAATTTTTGTAAGTAGTGGGAGATGCTGGTCCAGTTTCAGTCCTTTACATGTGATCATCCAGTTCTCCGAGCCACATTTGTTGAATAGAGTTTCTTTACCCTAGTGTATGCTTTTGTTTGGTTTATCAAAGATCAGAAGACAATATGAGATGGGTTTCATCTCTAGGTTTTCTATTCTGTTTTATAGATCTATGGCTCTATTTTTGTCCCAATATCATGCTATTTTAATCACTGTGGACTTGTAGTATAACCTGAAATTTGAGAAAGTGATGCCTCTGGCTTTGTTTTTATTGCTAAGTATTGTCTTGGTTCTAAGGTTGGTTTTTGTTTTTGTTTTTGTTTTTTTCTGGTTCCATACAAAGCAAAGAACTGTTTTGTTTTGTATTTTTGAGTTCTTCAAAGTATAATGTTGGTATTATAGTGGGGAATTCCATTAAATCTATAGATCGTTTTGTGTAACATAGACATTTAAACAACAATGATTCATCCCAGCCAAGAGCATGATATATTTTTCCATTTGTTAATGTTTTTTGCTATATATTTTCTCAGAGTTTCATAATTCTCTATGCAGAGATCCTTTACCTCCTTTATTAGATATATTCCGAAGTATTTCATTTTCTTTGAAACTACTGTGAAGAGTTTTGTGTCCTTGATTTGCTTCTCAATTTGGCCATCATTAGTGTATACAAAGTTACAGACATTTGTAAATATTGCTTTTATGCCCCATGAAGTTACTGTATTTCTTAGTTACTTCCAGGAGTCTTGTGGTTGAGTCTCTGGGGTTTTCTAACTATAAGATCATATTGTCTGCAGAAAGTGAGAGTGACCTCCTCTGCCTCCATTTGAGTTAAAAACATGATAATATTTAGAGTCCAGATGTCAAGTTCTAAATTTGTATAGTTTATTACTGTTATTCAATAAAATAAGTTATCTGCTATGTGTAAAGCATCATAGTAGTTGCTTTAAGTAATAAAAGTTATTTTTATATAATCTTTATTTTCTGCATGTTAAGTCTGTTTAAATAATTAGGATATAGACTCCTGAAAATTCAATGACAGAAATATCTATGCTTCAAAAACATTTGCATAAATTTGTTTACAAATTTCTATATCATTATCATTTTTTAAATTTTCACAGGACCCTGGTGAATAGTTAATTTTATACCACTTTAGATACTGGAGGGCTAAAAATAAGTATAAAATATGAAGTAGAAAAATAAACTAGTGAAGGCAATTTTAACTGCTAAAGTGGGTATCCCTTAACTGGTAATTCAACAGATGTTCATTTTTTGTTCCTGATGTTTTGACAGCAGCTTGAAGGATGTAATCTGAGAGGACATTTTCTGGTTCACAGAGGCATTCCAGAATACAGGCTAATGAAGACTGTGTCCCTTTCAACATGTGGATCCTGAATTTATTCTGTATGTTAATATCTAATGAACAGATTGGAGTAAAAAGGTAATGGAAGACAATTCATAGGAAACTTTTTGGAGGCAGAACTGGAAGAGGTGCACATTACCGTGCTCCATATATCTTTGGCCAAAACTTAATTGCAGAGCCATAACTAACTACAAAGGACACTAAATGTGTATACAGCCTAACTTCATGCCACAGTGTAGGGAAAACATATTGGAAGTCAAATACTCAGCATCACAGCAACAGTAAATACCTTTCTCAATACCATGTAACTACTAGAGTCAGCCAGGACTCATAGCTGACGTCCTCTGATCCAGTAAAGGTATCACATCTACCTCTTGATTTGTTAGTTATTTTTAATTCTTTTGAACAAACAAAAATAACTGAATTTTGTTACTCTTTTTGATGTATACAACCACCCAATGTAAATGGTTATAACTGCCATAGAAATTTGTAGTACAGTAATAACACAAGTTGTCCAGTTAGACAGATGCAAAACCTTGTTTGGTCACTTTCCAGCTGCCAATTTGGTGCAAATTACTTAGATTTTATCAGTTATAATAATTTTCTCGGAGCCTAAAACACCATAATATATTACACTATATATATCTATACAATATATCTATAAAATATAACAAAATATAAGCAAAGTATATAGGCAAATGTACATGTATGAAAAACACAGTCAAGTCCCGTGGAACACATCTGCATATATATGATCATGTGATTTACAAAAGTTTCACTGAAATTTGGAATGGAAAGAATATTTTGTTCAATACATATTCATAGAACATTTAAATATTTGTATGAGATAGTATGAACCTTAATTCCTATCAAAACAATCCAAAAAATAATTTGAGATGGATTACACACTTTAATTAAAGGCACAAAATATATAATACTTACAGGATTTAAACATGCTGAAATATCTTCATTATCTTCCTAAAAGCACTTCTTCCTAAAACACTTCTTAAATAAGATATAACTACACTAGATAAAAAATTATGCCCTTTATTATAATTAAGAACTATTTTTCATAAAAGACACCATTATAAGTATGCAAAGACAAGTGAAATAATAAGAGAAGATAAGACCAATAGTTGTATCTGACAGGTATGTTTCAAATACATAATGAACTCTTACAAATGATTAAGAAAAAGGAATAAAACATAAAAGCCAGGTACAGATTTATATCAGCACTTTACACAGGAGAATTTTCAAGTGGCTGGTATGAATGTAGAGCTCTTTAGCAACATATTAATTTAAAAAATGCCTATATAGCCTCTAAAATGTACCTATGTATGTTCACCAGGAAGGCTAAAATTAAAACTATGTACTGAAAATGTCAAGTGTTAATTAGGGTAAGGAGGAACATCCATCTATTGCTGAAACTGTTTTGGAAAAGTGTTCAGTGGGTTTACAAAAGGTTATATAGATGTTTTATAGCAAGTCCCTAAAAATGGCCTCCAAATGAACCGTCACTCTTGCTATTCACATCTTATGCTTGTTCTACCTGAATCTGGCTTGCTGCTTTTTATTGGCTCAGACAATCCAGAGAGACAGAGCAGATGTTTTGAGACTTCTGAGAATAGGTTATCAGAAGCCTTGCAGCTTTCTTTTAGAATTTTTGGAAAGATCACTTTAGACACTCCCTCCTGGCCCTGGGTGTCTATAGCTGTGAGAAGCTCAAATAACAGGTTGAAGCAGATGCCATGGATAGGTGAGTCCTTCCATGATTCTAGCAATCTAACTGCAGCAGCAGATGTTAAAACAATGTACAGAAACTAGTAAGATTTTTCTACCTTTAAGAGATGCTTCCTGTATCTATCAAATCACTTGTATAATAATATGTCTAGCCAGATTATTCATAACATCTTAAAACTGGGAAAAAAAAAACCCAAAAACTCAAATGTCCACTAACAGGAGAGTGGATAAATTAAAACAATTAAAAAGTATAGGTACAATGACACAGATAAGATCACAGACATTATGTTCCAGTAAACGAGGTCTTACCCAAGAGCACGTATAGTATGAGTTTACTTATATGAGGTTGATATAAAATTAATAAGCAATAATACAGTTCAAATAATGATTTCACTTGTTGTGGGGGGTGGGGGGGTTAGGGTAGACCTGAAAAGGCACTTTGGAGCTTTCCTGTGTATCTCTATATGCTAATAGTCATTATGGTATCATTAATTAATACTGCAAATTGATGTACTTAATTCATTTATTGTATGGACAAAAACCAGTTTATTGTATTTCAATAAAGAGGTAAAGCTAGAAAAGGAAAACTGTGTCACAACAACCCTGTGAGTATTAAAATAGGTGGTGTGTGTTCAGCATATATACCATTGCCTGGTATAAAAATTAATACTTACCACTTTTATTGCCAGCTTTTTTCATTTATAAATAAGGACAATAAGCTCAGGTTAAATAGTTGAGAAAGTATAAAATAAGAAATCTTGGCAATAACACAAGGGCAAAAAGAATTGATAAAGTATGGTAACTATGGGGTAAGAATAAAAAAATCATTACAAGGTGTTTCCTGTAGATTCTGGAGATAGAAGTGGTGTCATTCACCAAAATATGAGCAACATGTACACGAGTGGGAAGCTGAAGATTTACATATTTGCACATAGCATCTGGAGCAACAATACACTTTCCAATGAGATGTTCAGTATACAATAGAACAGATAGTCGTGATGTTATATGTCGAGTGGGAGCTTGTGGAATAATCTGCATAGATTTGGTATTTTTAAAACCATGATAATAATTGGCATTTCTCTATAAGGAACATAGAGAGAAGGGAGAAAAAGTTCCAAGAACGTATATTATGTATTTTATACATTCCTCTTCCCCAAATATTAATAAATGTGCACTAGAGGAATAAAAGTGTTATCATCCTACAAAGAGAAAGAGAACTGGAGGGATGAAAATGTGAATAAAACAGTTAAAATGTTTTGGAAGATAGAAACTGGAAGGAAAAATGTGAATTGAGTTACAAAAGCTGAAAAAATTATAACTTTAGGCTGAAAAAGAAGACTAATGTATCATAGAAATTAATTCATTTACAGACCCCTCTGAGATGTTCAGGACTTGAATAAAACAAACTATTATTTTCTAAGCAACCTGATACTTAAACCTCCATGTCCTCCATGTGAGAACAGAGGTCATTCACTCCTAGTAAAAATTGAACCTGAGGACTCCAGACATCACAGGCCACCATATTCGTGTCAGGCATAAGACATGAAGTCTGAAGCTACATTTAATATTTTATAAAGTGAATTATAGAACTTCAACATCCCTAGTTCTGTTTTGTTTTCTTAAAAAAAGTAGACAGACATGTAACTCTTTTTTCCTATCCCCCAAAATGCAGAAACTGTACTACCTCAGAAAAAAGATTTTCACACCTGAGATGTGGGAATCTTCAAATGAAAAAGCTGAATCACACTTAAAAACCACAAGAATGTGCTGACTGCCAATCCTTCACAGGCTCTTCCCACACACACCTCCTGATTACCTTTCAAGTACTGTGATCTTAATTAGTAAGGAAGGTAAAAATCACTAGTCATGGGAGCAGCTCCTTCAAGTTGCAGTGAAGAGCAAACTAAAATTAACAAATAAATCATGAGTTCAGAAGGAAAATATAATGAGCATATTCAGAGCAGTTATATTTTGATTTCATAAAATAAGAACATAATTTGATGATAAAGCTTTTGAGAAAAACATCTTTAGTGATTTAGAACATAACTAAAATTTACAAAAACAAACTCACAAAACAGAAGGACTCAAAGATAATAGAGCCAAAAAAAAAAAAAAAAAGATAGAGAATAGGCAAGAAAAACACCATAAAGGAACGAAAATAGGAAGCAAAAATCAAAATAGTTACATTAATGTAAGTAATATATGGTTGTATATAATTGGAATATATTTCATAGGCTGATGTATTAGGCCCAACAATGAATAGAAAGAACAGAACAAAATCTTTTTAAGATGTTAAAAGACTCAAAATTTTGTATTCACATAGAATTTCCTATAAATGAACTGAAGTATTCTGATTCAGAACACAAAAGGATATAACCAAAGAAATTATGACATTGCATTTAATGGAAATAAGTGTCCAAAGGGGAGGAGAATGGGAAATCCAAGTTCCCAAACCAGGTTTGGAACTCTTCAGATTGGAACGGGAGACTGTGAGCTCTGAAACTGACAACTTATCATCTCATTTGTTTAGGCATTTGCAAAATAATAAAATATTTCTATGTATTTGTGAAACTGCTAAAAAATAAATAATTAAAAGAAAATTAAGAAATTTGATATAAAGTAACTGTTAACTTTGGGGAAACCAGCAACAACAACAACAAATCAGATGTTGAAATGGAGAGATTTGTTCATAAAGTAATAATATTTATATCTCATCAAAACTTTTTATATAAAGGGACAGATGGATGTATATACACATACATGTAATGTAGTCATATATAATATTGTATTTAGTTTCTAAACATATATTTCAGTTAGAAACACAAAAACAAGAAGCAGAAAGAAAAAGTTCTATATTATTTAACTTTTTATCATGTAATTTCACAAGAATCTATTTTTTAGACATTGACACTATTTACCAAGCAATTATTTCAAATATAGAAGTTAAGAGATATATTGTAGGTATTTGAGACAGTCTAGGAGGGAAATGTAATTTACAATAGTATAATTATTTTCCTTTATAAGTATAGCCGGATATCACAAAAGGATAAGTCTGCTAACATACCCTCACACACACGAAGTTAAATTTAGTGTTAGTAAGCCCTTGTGTTGTGTTGATAATATAGATAAACAACAATTTTTTGTTCAGTTAAAGTTCTCTTCATAGCAAAAATATTTTATAAGATATACTCGATCCTTATATCCCCATAAATCTAATGTGACAGGGTCTTGATTATGAAATTTTCTCTTTGTGGTTTTCTTTTTTAATTAACACTGGCATAGGACACATGTAAGACATATTTGAAATACATTCAAAGACCAAATTGTTTGAGGTCATAACATTTTACAGACTGGAAAAGATATATTATGAATATCAGCTGGCATGGTGGCTCACACTTCTAATCCTAGTACTCTGGAAGGCCAAGGCATGTGGATAGCCTGCACTCACCAGCCTGAGCAAGATCAAGATCATCTACTAAAAGTAGAAAAACTAGCCCAGCTTAGTAGAGGCCACCTGTAGTCCCGGCTACTTGGGAGGCTGAGGCAGGAAGAACACTTGAGCCCAAGAGTTTGAGACTGCTGTGAGCTATGATGACTCCATGGCACTCTACTCAAGGTGACAAAGTGAAACTCTGTATCAAGAAAAAGTAAAAAAAAATAGATCGTTATATTTCAAAGATATCTGGGCTTCAATAATCCACAAGTATGTGTAAATGTTTGGTTAAGCATTTGAGCACATGAACATCCTCTTACACACTTTAAGACCCTTACTATTTCACTGGGTCTTTCAGGATCATCTTTC
The DNA here is from genome assembly GCA_963574575.1 of Galagoides demidoff. Classification (NCBI taxonomy): domain Eukaryota; kingdom Metazoa; phylum Chordata; class Mammalia; order Primates; family Galagidae; genus Galagoides; species Galagoides demidoff. Next base: position 12,032 of record CAUYQV010111290.1, read on the forward strand.
TTTATTAAAGTCTGATTAGCAACCTTAATTCCATCTTTATTATGCTATAACCAATCAAAAAGAGTGAACTACAAAAAATGACATCAATGATTAAAGCAGAGATGAGTTGAGCAAAAGATCCCAGAGATAAAAAGCACACAGATATCATTCACATAGATCAAGTACAAAACCTTTCAAAACAAATCAGGAGACCAGAATTCACAATAATATTTACCTTTCAAGTGTTATATGGAAGGAAGCCTAAGAAAGCTTCTGAGTTTCCTGATAATATTCTATGTCCAATTGAGTTTCTAAAAACAGGAAACATTCTAAATGATTAAATACTTAAATATCTATTGAATACTTCACTTAAGATTTATACATTTTATTACGGGTATGTTACGTATTACACCTTAAAAAATGTTACACAATTTCATGCAAACCTAGAAAATACAAAATACTAGGTTTATTTTGAGTTTTTCAGGAAAGGCATGAAAGATGAAATGAATCTTAAACCCTAAGTAGATATAAAAATGCATTTCAAAACAGCATAAGGACTAGACTGAACTTTTTAAAAGTTCATACATTTTTATGCAAGATAAAAATAGAATATAAAATTGGTTCACATCAAACATTTTCTTTAGTGTCTATATGTTATTGGTGTATATATTTATTTTCCGTTGCTGCTATAACAAATTACCACAAATTTAGAAACAAAAGACTTATTTTACAGTTTTATAGTTCAAAAAATGTGCATGGATCTATCTCACTGAGCTAAAATCTTTGTGTCAGTGAGATCCTCTCATGGAGAATATTTTTTAAGATTCTCTAATGGAGAAACTTATTTCTTACATTTTCAGGCTTTCATAGGCTGCCTGCATTTTTTTTTTTCTCCTGCCCCTTTCTATCTTCAAAATCAGCAAACTCTGGTGGAATCTCTCCTCATGACTCAAATGCAAACTTTGCCCTCTTTTGCATTTAAAACCTTTCTGATTAGGTTGGACAGTCCAAACTAATCTCTCCATATTGGAGTCAACTGATTAGCAACCTTAATTCTACCTACCTTAATACTTATTTGCCACGTAAGGTACTATATTTACAGGATCCACTATTTAGTATTTACTTAGGCAGATAAGGAGTATGTGAGGTTTCGCCTTGAAATTTAAGCACAGAATATAAAACATGGAGTGTATCATAATTCTTTTTACAAAATCTAATTGTTTATGATTTATTCTGGTTGCATTCTATGGTTTAGTTGGCACATTGGTCCAGGCTAGTGGAAGAAAAATTGCACTATGAATTTTTTTTTTTTTTTGAGACAACAGCCTCAAGCTGTCCTCCTGGGTAGAGTGCTGTGTTATCACAGCTCACAGCAACCTCCAACTCCTGGGCTCAAGTGAGTCTCCTGCCCCAGCCTCCCAAGTAGCTAGGGCTATAGGCACCCACCACAACACCTGGCTATTTTTTGGTTGCAGCTGTCATTGTTGATTGATGGGCCCGGGCTGGATTCTAACCCGCCACCTTGGGTGTATGTGGCTGGTGCCTTAGCCATTTGAGCCACAGGTGCTGAGCCTACACTATGAATTTTTAATATATACCACTCTGACTTTTTAATATAAAAGTATTAAACAAGCCAAGCAAAAGAATAAATGATCTTAATATATCAATCCAAGAATGTTAATTTTTACCTGTATCTTTCTTCTTCTGTGCTTACCAATTGTTCATGCAGATTTCTCTCTCTTTTTCCAGTCTTCCACATTTCCACTAAACTATTCATAATCAGACAAAAAATTATAAGATCCAAATAATATCAAAGGCCTTTGATTGATTTATAAATATAAAAATCCATTATTTATATCAAACTGATTTTTTAATACTATAAAAAAATGAAACTACATTTCATTCAGTTGTTTCTGAGAAAAATACATATTTTCTGAACATCACTTAAAAGTATCCATAGCTCAAAACCCAGACACTTGGTACTCTAACTTTAACTTTTCTTTCTAATTTCAGTTGATTTTTACTCAGTTCCAACCTAGAATTGACTATAGCTTCTCAATGAAAAGAGATATTGAAGATGAGACAAAGGAGACTGAAATAGGAGAGTCACAGAAAACCCTATAATACAGAAGTACTCTTTCTCTGTAATTATCTTGGGACTATTATTACCCAAAGTGCTTAATAATATTAGTGTAGGCAATACTGAACAGCTGGTTGTGGACCTGAGATTCAGAAATAGCTATCATTATTTGAAAATGATAAGTAAATCCTACAGCTTGATAACAACACTAGTTTTTAACAGATAAATAATTCACTGTCTATTATATAACTTTAGCCAATATACATATATTGCTGATATAGATATGTATGTATGGGTGTGTATATATATAAATATGTACATTATAATATATACATATTTATTAAATATATATATTAATTTATTCTCACCATCATTATATTGGTATGGTATTTCTGACACTACAGTGTCCCACCATGTATATATATTTCTATTTCCATATATATATGGTGGGACACTGTATTGTCAGAAATACCATAGACATTTCACTGAGCAATTTTTTTTTGTTGCCTCTTCTTTCCTTTAATATAATTCATTCTTTCTGAGATGTAAATAAAAGTAAACGAAGCCTTAAACTTTGTATTTTTTGAACTTATAACCTACCTTACCATTTTAATATTTACCTAGGCAAATATATTTAAACAAATCTTCCTATCAGAACATTATTTTGTGAAGTTTTATTTTTAATTGGTTTATATGTTTTATTTGAGAGGTGGGTTTTTTAGATCCCATATAGCAGAAGGCAAGAAATCTTTTTTTTCTTTTTTTAGCGATACCTGTATATGTCTCCTAATTTTCCTCACACATTCTTTCCTAGAGAATAATATGTGTTTTTACTGATAAAAATGCTTATTATTATTATGGCATTAAAAGTAATGTATAGATTAGGGTGCCAGTTCTTCTAAAAGAGTGATAAAAAGGCTAGCCACAGAGCTCCAAATCAATCTGTTGGGGTTTGAAGAGAATTCACCATACATTGTGTATCCTGAGCAGTTGGATAATCTTGTGTAAACTTTGGAAGCCTGCAAAGTGCATCTCTGGCTTGGAATGCATTGTGTTGTTTCTTTCTGAGTGGGTCCATCTCCATGCGTAATCTTTCTTAAATCTGTCTATCTGTGTCTCTCTATCATTACTAGAGCTGCTGACGACGTAATCACTTTAAGAACACTCTACTGAATCCTTCAGTAGCTTAGAGAATCTAGGCATCCTATAGCATATAAATAAGTATGGTGTATAAATGAAGGTGGATGTGTTATATTCAGTTTTCCTTTGAGAAAAGTAAGTGAAAATTTTGCTTTCGTCTGGCCTAGAAGATGTGTGATAAGAGATTTTTCTCTAATATTAAAGGATGTAAGGAATGCTTTCGCATATGTCAAAATCTCTGGTCCACATTAGTCAATAGTTTTCAGCTTCATGAACAATCCAAGAAATAGCAATAGCATTTTCTTTTCTTTTCTTTGCCTCTTATAAAGTTATAAAACACATGTTAATTATTCCATTTTTAAAGTACACGTCCAATGCCATATTTTGTGTGAATACTTTCTGTGCATGTTTAATGTTCATCAAAATACTATATTTTAAACAGATTTCTATAAATCCTCAAATATTCTCCCATGGCATTGTCTATGATCACCTGTTAAAATATTGAATGAATGCACATAAAATATTTTGAGTTTTCATCAGAGTGACACATACATTCATCATTCATCCATTCTAGCAAAACAATTTTGAATATCCGTAATTTTCCAGACTATTAAAATTTATGGGATGCCATAGTGAGCCAAACATAAATTGTTCCTACACTTTAAATGCTTAAACTCTAACATGGAAGTATAAGGAGTTTCCAAATCTTAACAGATGATATTGAGAAAAATGAATATGGTGGGGAAGGCTGTGAACAGGGCTTAATATTTTATATAGGATAGTCTTTTTAAATTGCATTGATAAAAAGGCATGAGCAAACACCTGAATGAAGTGAGAAAATGACATATGTGGCTGTTTGGGGTAAGTTCATTGCATGCAGAGAAAATAGAAAAGACAGTCTCATAATTGAAAAGGTGTTAGGAACACCAACAAAGTCACTGTGGGAAGTAGCAGTGGTTGGAGATGAGGCCTGAATGTACATGGTTTGTGGTAAGTATGTGAAAGCTTATAGATCTCTAGATCTCTTAATTATATAGATATCCATAAACATAGCATGCAAAATATTACAAAATAAGGAAATATTTAGAATCAAATTAGAGAGTAGCAGTTCAAAAACATATGAGAATATTGCAGATATTATATGGAGCACTAAAGATTGCAGAAATATAGGCAGAAGGTAGGTAGGACTACAAGTATATGTGGCACATGATATAATTGTAGTCCTAATTTGAGCAATGAGGATACAAAGGAAATGAAAGATATCAATCATATTGGAACAGAGTAAAGAACAGAGTTCACTCACCAAGTATGATTATACATTTAGAAAATGTCAATAATTAGGGGGGAAAAAGCCACTAGAAATAAGTGAATTTAACTAGGCTTCGAGAAAATCATTTTTTTCTAGGTACTACTGGTAGTGAATATTGGGAAGCAAAATGGAAAAAAATACCATTATTAATACTCCAAATAAACTTAACAAAATGTATATTACTTAAGATGTCGGAAAGAGCAATGGTGGAGCATGAATGTCCTGGCTGATGTTCGTAAGAGCATCAAAATCCTGAAGAGGGAGGTAAACTCCAGATCCCAAGTCATCATCTGCTTTCTAACCATGATGATGAAACGTGGTTGTTACATTGGTGAATTTGAAATTATCAATGATCACAGAGCTGGGAAAATTGTTGTGAACCTCAGATACAGGCTAAGCCAGTGTGGAGTGGCCAACAGATACAGGCTAAGCCAGTGTGGAGTGGCCAACCCCAGATTTGGCTTGCAACTGAAACGTGAAGAAAAATGGCAGAATAAATAATTTGCTCCCATCCTGCCCATTCACCAGGTTGATTTCATTGTACTCACAACTTCAGCTGGCATCATGGACCATCAAGAAACAAAAAGAAAACAAATGGGGGTGGGGGTTAGTCTTGAGTCCTTTTTGCTAGGGATATAATGCATACTTAAAAACAAAATGCCTCAACAGACTCTGGTGCATCTTGAAAAAGATATGTTAGATCAATATACTGAAAATTGTATAATATTTTGGTGCCATATGTTAAAGAGCATAAATAAATACATGGAGAGAGATCACATTCATGTTTTGAAATACTCAATCATGATAAGAAAGCAGTTCTCCCCAAATTTATCTATAGATTCAATACAATACCAATAAAAATCCCAGAAGGTTTTTGTTTTATGTTTTTGTTTTAAAGTTACTATCTCCTTCTAAAGTACTATCTCATTCTAGAAATTATTTAGGGAAATAAAAAATACATTATGAAAAAATAAATTTTCTTAAAATTTATAATACCTGATTTGATATAAGAGGAATCATATACATCTATGGAACAGATTAGAACATACGTCTACTCCACTAGATTTTATTTAAGAGGACATCATATAGTCTTTCACCATTAAGCATTTCTGCTCTAGGTTTTTTAAATTTATTTATTTATTTTGAGACAGAGCCTCACTCTGTTACCCTGAGTTGAGGGCCATGACATTATCATACCTCACAGCAACCTCAAATTCTTGGGCTCAAGCTATCCTCCTGCTTCAGCCTCTTGAGAAGCTGGGATTATAGGCACTTGCCACAGTGCCCCACTAGTTTTTCTATTTTTAGTAGGGGGGGGCTCTCTCTTAGGCTGTCTCAAATTCCTGAGCCCAAGTAATCCTCCTGCCTCTCTTCCCAGAGTGCTAGGATTATAGGCACGAGCCACCGCACCCGGTACCTGTATTATTGTCCTATACGAGATTCAAAAAGTTCTCCTTTGTTCCTAGTTTGCTGAATTTTTACCATGAATGAGTGTTAAGTTAGTCATTTTTCTTCAATACCAATAAAAATTCCAAATAGTAGAATTTTGGAATTAATTTATAGGAATTTAATGTATCAAATTTTTCATCCTGGTATATTGGAATATTGACAGGAATATCTCCCCTTTATTTTTAATATAGTAAATTAAATTAAATTTTGTTTAAGCAAATCAAAACTTCATTTCCTTGAATAAATCCCAATTGGTCATAATTATTCACTTATATATGGCTAGGTTGATTGGCTAATGTATTTAGTTTTGGGTCAAAACTCATAAAAGTCATTGTTATATATTTTCCTGAACTTGTGACTTTTTTGTCAGAGTGGAGTGATATTGGTCTCCTAATACGAGCTGGAAAATGATCCATCTTTCTGTATTTTCTGAGTATTTATATAGGATTGCTAGTATTTTTCCTCAAATGTTTAATGGAATTTTTTAACAGTGAAGTCACTGTGACTGCAGATTTCTTTGTGGAAATTTTTTAAGTTGTAATTTCAATTTACTTAATATACATCAAACTACTTAGAATTTTTATTAATTTGTGTATTTTATTGGTCAAGTATGCATCATTCAAGTGATTTGTCTACTACCTCTTGAGTAGGAGTCAGAAAATTTTTTTCTCTAAAGGTCAGATAGTAAATATTTTCGGTTTTATAAGCTAAAGCATCAACATCCATAATATAAGGTGGATACTTCTATGTAGGAGAGAAATTTAACAAATAATGAAATAGGGTATAAATTTTTGTAATGCAGGTCCATTACCCTTGGTGATACAGACAAACTAATCCGAATATTGCATTTCTCTTTGAGGAATTACATTTAACTTAATTGGAGTTCAACTTAAAACACTGCAGAGTAGCAGTTGTTTCACTGAAATTTGTAGTGTGCAAAAAAAAAAAGGGTGGGGGTGGGCAGGGCAGCACCTGTGGCTCTGAGTAGGGCGCCAGCCCCATATACCAAGGGTGGTGGGTTCAAACCTGGCCCTGGCCAAAATGCAACAAAAAATAGCCGGGCATTGTGGCAGGTGCCTGTGTTCCCAGCTACTCAGGAGGCTGAGGCAAGAGAATCCCCTAAGCCCAGGAGTTGGAGGTTGCTGTGAGCTGTGACACTCAACCGAGGGTGATAAAGTGAGACTCTGTCTCTATAAAAAAAAAGGCAATGTGATCGTGAAGAGAACAGCATAGAAGGTCTGCACAGCATCTACTGAACTCTGCACAAAAGCTACAACAGAAAATATATAACTGTGAGTGGCTGTAAAATCAATCTGATTGCAGATTCATTCAGATGGTTCTTTGAAAACAGAAAGCCCAATGTTAACACGAAGCTTTATTCCTGGGTACTGACATTTGAATTTCATGGAATGTCCACATGTCAAATATTATTTCTTCCACTGATTATTTTACTATCATTTAAAATTAATCCATAAGCTCTACAAAGTAAGCAGTGAGCAGATATAGCCATGAACTGCAGGTTGCTGACCACTGTTCTAGGTTGCAAAAATATTTATATTAATATGTTCTTAGTCATTTCAATTCAAGTTGGGGGAAAGGGGAGGTGTGTTCACACTTCATGGGCATGGGGTGCAGAGGGTTGGCACATTTTTGTGTGTGGGACATACCCACAGAAGGGACTCTATCTAATAAAATCAAATATTTTGACCTGGTTGTTTGTACTCTCACATTAACCTGAAATAAATTTATTTAAAAGAATATTTCAGAATCCGTAATTTCTCTGGTGATGATGCATCTTTCTTTCTCAATGTTAACATTGAACTTGCTGTTTTCAAAAGAAGCTTCTGAATGAATTTGCAACCAGATTAATTTTATAGGAATTTAATATATCAAATTACTCATCCTATTTTAAAGCAAAATAAGTTTTATTTTTTGATTTTTAAGATTTTCCTTTGGACAAATATTTCCAATAAATTGAGCAATAAATACAACATTTTAGTATTTATATCCATGGAGAGAAACTTGTAATAATTAAAGAATATAGTAATTGGAAAAATATAGCAATCTAAGGGGCAGGAGACAAGGTCCTATGCTTGGGCAGTAGAGGATTAGAAGGAGAGATGGAAACAGAGTACAGGATTATTTCAGAGGTAAATCATATATCAAAAAGGTATACACCTCTAATGCTCAAAGTCAAAAAGAACATGTGGAGTTTATGACAGCAAATTTAAGAGAGCATATAAAATCTTTCAATTAAATTAGCATTCAATTAAACTACCAATTGGGGAGATAAAAAAATTAATTTCATTTGAAAACAAAAAGGAAAAACACTAAAATCCTTTCCTACTCTGTGACAAAGGAATCAATTTGACATTTTAAATCCAGTTCTCTATAAAACTAAATTGATAGCATTATTTAAGCTAGTCATGTTAATTAATCTTTTTAAATGGTGGGTTATTATAATTTTAGAATGTTACACAGATTTAAAAATCTATTGCAATATTTATTTCTGAACATTTTAATAATATATTTTAATAAAACGAATCAGTTCCCTCTGGAAAATAGAAGTTCTTGATATTTATTATGAATTCATTAAAACTTAATTTTTACCAAGTGCTAACATATTCCAAATAATAATATAATGTAATTATTTTTAATTTAGTGTTTTATAATTATTATGAAGATTGCTATTTTTAGTCCATAATCTTCAAATTATATATGTTTTGAGATTAGACAATTTTCCTAGTAGTCACAGATGCCAAGAATAGTTTTCATTTTAGGAATAAAGCATGTGAAACATTTGGTGTCTGACTATTTTATCTACAATAAAACATTACTACATAATTAAATGCTCTGAGTTTTTAAAAATGTACTCCAGCCACTCATTCTTTCCTTCCATTTCACTGTGTCTCACTTTCATTTGAATTTAAAGTAAATTCCATCAAAGTAATTATTTCTCATTTGACTTAAC
>CAUYQV010111293.1:0-62636 GCA_963574575.1 Galagoides demidoff
AGCAGAGCCTGAATTCCTCCAGGGCCCTCCTGTCTTCACAGCCTTCTCATGGGGTCAGTGCCCCACCTGCTGCTCATCTTCAGATCTTTAGATACCATGATGCTGCTGTGGTTCTCAGATGCTCCAGATGCATTTTCCCAGCTCTGTGGGCCCGTGCACTCTCCGTCCTTCTAAAAGGGCCCATCATGTAACCCACATGTGGGTTTTAAACCAGCCTGAGACTTTTTTTTTTTTTTTTTGAGACGGAGCCTCAAGCTATCCCCCTGGGTAGAGTGCCATCACAGCTCATAGCAACCTCCAACTCCTGGGCTCAAGCGAGTCTCCTGTTTCAGCCTCCCAAGTAGCTGGGACCACAGGCGCCCGCCACAACGCCTGGCCATTTTTTGGTTGCAGCCATCATTGTTGTTTGGCGGGCCCGGGCTGGGGATTCGAACCCGCCACCTTAGGCATACGTGGCTGGTGCCTTAGCCGAGCCATATGACTTTTTATATACAGATAGTCCTTGGGTTACTAAGGAGATAGGTTCTGGTGGTTTGTTCTTAAGTTGACTATGTTGGAGTGGGTCCATTTACCTAATACCTATAATAGTCTCTGTTCCTGAACGTCAGTGGGTTGTTTGTGACTCAGGGACTGACTGTAATGGCCTCTGTTTCTCAGTGTGAGTTGCGGGTGAGTTGCATGTTATACCTCAGGGGCTGCCCATATAACTTCCACGGCGCTGTTCCTTCTTATCATGCATTGTTCAAGTCTGTAGATCTTTGTACTTGGTATTAAGACTAGATAATGGGCTTGTACTAAATTATTTTTGTATATCAAGAGAGCCTATAGGAGTATACTTCCCCATGATAGCTGATGTCTAATAAATATCAAAAGATAGACTTCTTTTTTTAAAAAAAGCCCCAGTACGTTACAATATATCTAGATTGGCTGCAAGTCCTAAAAGTCTCTTTATATAGGGGAGGATGAGAAGTTGTAGCTAAATGTACCTTTATTTACAAAGTATTAATTACAAAATTTTACAGTGGTGGCCAGCCCATGCAGAATATTTTATAGATATTTTGTAAAGATTGTAATGAATATTTTGTAAATGAAGACACACTTAGCTATAATTTCCTATTTCTCCCTCTGTTTGGTGAGTTTTAGGACATCCCATAGATATGCAGTTATTGACTGGGTTGTACAGAGTTTATTTTCATTTTATTTTGTAGGTAGCATGTGTTTTAGTCTGATTTCTAATGTGGGTAGAACCCATTTTATGCAGTTGGCTCTTCAATAAATGTATATGTAACTAAAAGGAATGTTTTAAATATGAATAATACTAATCTGTAAGGCAAATTTTATGTGATAAGATGAGGAGTCTCCTTTTTTTTCTTTTTCTCGTGTTTAGTTAGGAGCTTCTGCTTTATTTGTAAATTTGTATTTCACATTGAGTTACTTAAAATGAGAGATCCCGTATAATAGGTAAGAGGTAACAATAGGGGAATTACATCTTAGATCAGAGGTCCTCAAACTTTTTAAACAGGGGCCAGTTCACTGTCCCTCAGACCGTTGGAGGGGTGGACTGCGCGCCCTGGGACAAGTCGGCTGATAAGCAGGACAGGCAACCTGGACAAAAACACCCGGGGGCCGGATAAATGTCCTAGGCAGGCTACAGTTTGAGGGCTCCTGTCTTAGATAATAGGATGATGACTAGGAGTTGTTTGTTTCAGGATTTCAGCTAATGCTCAAAATTGAGAGCAAAAGATAATGGTAAGTAACCCTGCATTCTAAAGAGGGATGTGGGGCTTAAAAAAAGCCTAGATTTGGTTCACCTGCAGTACCCACTTGTCACAGACAAGATAAATTAGAAAACTAGAGACATTAGGTGAGAGTCAGGTGAGAGTCGTTAATCTAGTAAGCAGTTAATTCCATTGCATTTTTTTGTTTTCCCCCAAATGGACCCTTTGTTTCTAGCCCAGGATTTGGGCGTGTCTGCCAGAAGTATAGATTGGTGTTTAATTTGTCTGGCTATTTAATGAGCTGCAGAATCCTGTTTCTTGACACTGCACTGGCACCTTCAGAGAGTTTTCAGTTCCTGAGAGTTTGGAGCATGCCAGAACATAGACTTGTTCCTGGAGGGGAGGAGAATGACTGGAGCCAGCAGAGATGGCGTGTTGAGTGGAGGAGCAGTGGGGGGAGTCTGCATTTGTCCCTCTGCTGTGGTAAAACGGCTTGTGTATTTTGTGGTGTAAGTGGACATGATAGGAGGTAACCAGGCTTGAATTATCTTGATGTATTCTGCCAAGAAGGGCTGCTTGCCATATGAGGAACTGTGGGAGGCATGGTAAGAGGTCAGCCTAAGCTTGCATCCCTGACATGAGGGAACTGTGCAGGATGGAGGGGTTGGCCTCTTTTCCCTTGCTGTAACTGATGGCCACCCTGCCATGGAGCCACTTGAGAGTGACATACAAGCAGTGTGTAGTGATTAAACTAGTGATTCCTGGTGTAATACATTTTAGTTTAGTTTAACAAACCTATAGTGAATACTTAAACAGAATACGTACGGATGCTGTGTATAGTAGGCATTTCTTGGAAGGCAAAGATGAGTGTGACATTTGCTGTCCTCGGGTACCATCTGCTTTAGTGTATGTATGTAGCTAAAGTTAATCCATGGCAGAATGACATAGATGTTCTTCATGTGAAAGTGGCAGTGCTGTGGGAATGTGGAAAGAGCACTGGTTTCAGGGCAGGCTTAGGGTGGCTTTGTGGAGAAGACTTGAGTTTGGGATGGACTTTGAAAGAAAAGAAAGATATCAAGTGGGAAGAGAAGCATTCGGGCATGAAGGAATAATCAAAGCCGTGGAATTAGGAAGAAATAGATAGCCAAAAAGAAGTAATGCTCATTCACCCTGGACAGATGAAAATTTTACTTTTTAGAAAATGATTCCAACCAAAAATCTAAGCACACTTGCCCATGTTATGATTCTCGTTGAAGCTTGGTGTTTTAACCTATCCATTTGTGTACTTCTTTAGCATTAATTTGCAAGATGTATTCCTTTATGACCTACAGTGGGCATTATCACATCGGAAATGTTGTTCACTTTAGAACATGGATGGTAATAAGTATCAAAACGAAACTTCTAAGTCCAATCACAAAGTCTGTTACTTTCCTTGATTTAAAACAGTGAAATGTAGAGAAGACGATTTTAACATATGATCCTAAGAAGCACTTAGCAGTGCAATTAGTTTCATAACAAGTGATTGTTTTTAAAGCCTTCCCAGAATAGGAATGAGTATCTTGATACTAGTGTCACTTTTAAATAGCCATGGCTCCAGGATGTGTCTGTTCATGTTATTATCTTAAATATACACCTTATCTGTCCATATTGCTATACTTCAGATGTGAAAGTCAAAATGAAGGTGTGAAACGCTTAGCAGACTTGTATGGATTTATGTAAATCAGAAAACACAAACAATCCATTAGTCTCAGTGCTGAGACTCTGATGTATTAAATTCAAGTATGGGTTATTTCCTAAAAGTTTCATGCATACACCATCTTATCTGCTGATTTACTTTGCCAAAAAAAACCTTTATTTCTCTGAACTCCAGACACATAGCCAACTGTCTTGTGACATCTCCATATGGGTATTTAAAGATACATGAAACTTAAAATGCTCAAAACTCAGCTGATCTTTTAGCCCAAACTTGTTTCATCTTTAATCTTTTTCATCTAAATTAATGACAAGTCTATTAATGTTACTCAGAGCAAAAACGTTAGTTATAAGGTTTTTAACTCTAGCAGTAACTCTAGCAATACCCAGAGTTACTCTCGACTCTCATTGTTTCACTTCCACAGCTCTCTGCCAGTAGTTCATGTGGACTCTACCATCAGCATACGTCTAAAATCTGAATCTGACCACTTTTACTGCTACCTAGTCCAAACTACTACGATTTCTTCCTTGGATTATTTTAATAGCCTCCTTTCTCTCAGCTTCCTTTCACACCCTGAAACTTTGCACACCCATCTAGTCTCAATGCAGCAACCAGAATAATTATGTTAAAACATAAGTTAAACCCTGTCATTCAATTCAAAACCTCAGTTGTTTTTTGTTGTAGCCTATGAGGCTGCATGATACTGCTTCCTCTGGCATGTCATTTTTTCCCCCGACCCATGAATGCTTGCTTTGTTATCCAGGCTGGAGTGCGCTGGCATGATCATAATTCACTGTAACCTTGAACTCCTGGACTCCAGCAGTCCTCCCATCACAGCTTACTTAGTAGCTATGGCTATAGGCATGCAACATCGTGCCTGGCTAAGTTTTCAAATATTTTCATAGAGATGGTGCCTCACTATGTTGCCCAGGCTTCTCTTGAACTCCTGGCCTCCCAAAGTGCTGAGATTATGGGCATAAGCTTCCAGCTCAACCTCATTTCTTGACTCTTGTTCACTACTCTTTATTCATGCCTGACCCTGTATTGTTCCTTTAATAGCTGTTTGAGGGCCTTCGCATTTGCTGGAATGTTCCCTCTTCCTGGAATGCTTTACTCCTGAATAACTGCTTAACTTATTTTTTAGTCTTCCTTGGGTCTTTATTGAGGGAGACCTTCCTTGACCATCCATTCTATTTAAAATGTTCCTCTCCTTCCAACTGTTTTGTGTCTCATTAGCACTTAACCAAACTAACTTTCTACTGTATAGTTGATGGCTTTAGGATGTGTTTTTCTTCTATGACAAAAACTAGATGAGTACAGAGAATTTTGTCTGTTTTGTTTACTACTGTACCACTGGGCTTAGACTCATGGATTCCAGTGCATAGTTGGCACTTAATGAATAATTGATTGAATGAACAAAAGACAATAAAGACTTACTGTCTAGTCTTTATTAAAACTTGATTTGTCTTTCATGGGTATATTTTGGGAATAATACTATTTTCAAATGTCTGAAATTTACTTTTTAATTTTTAAGTAATTAATATTTACACATAATAAAATGCACTTATTTTAGGTGAATAAGTCAATGATTTTTGACAAATATACCCATTTATGTGGTAACTTACTATTCTCTCCCCTCCCTGTCCCCCTTCTCTCTTCCTTCCCTCCTCCTTCCCCCCTTCCCCTTCCCTGCCTCCCTTCCCTCCCCCTCTTCCCCCTCCCTTCCTTTTCTCTCTTTCTCTCTCTCTCTTTTTTATTTTTTAGGACAGGCACTATTTGTGGTGGCATGGGGTGAAAAGCAAGCCCACAATGGCTTGTGTACAAATGGTTCTCATACATTTTCTGTATGCCTTAACTGTGGAGATGGGTGCCCCTGGAGGCAGAAGAGGAGCACAGGTGTGTGGTTGCTACTTTAGGTTCTCAGAGGCTTGTATCAGGGTGTTTAAATCAGGGAGGGCCAAATGTGCTTTGTGTAGCACAATTTTAACTGGCTGAGCAGTCTATTTTCAGATAGTCTTTCAGATGACAAAAGTCATCATGGCTTAATTTCATATACTCTTCCACTTATTTATACCTACTCTCATTTGCTCAGGTCATCCCTTCATAAAATATTTCTTGAGGATCCATGATGTGCCTATGCTGGAAATGAAAAGATAAAAAGGACTTAATACTTTGTTCCAAAAGCATTTGGGCATTTGTAGTGAATGTGCTTTTATTTATTATTTACTTATTTTGAGACAGAGTCTCGCTATGTCGGCGTCACAGCTCACAGCAACCTCAAACTCTTGGGCGTAAGCGATTCTCTTGCCTCAGCCTCCCAAGTAGCTGGGACTACTACAGCCACAATACCTGGTTATTTTTTGTTGTTGTTGTAGTTATTGTTGTTTGGCAGGTTAGATTCGAACTTGCTAGCCCTGATGTATGTGGCTGGTGCCCTAGCTGCTGAGCTATAGGCGTGGAGCCATGAATGTGCTTTTAAAAACAGCCTCTGAGGGCTACATTTGTGTCTGATCCTGTGTTTGATAAGATAGATTGTTCTGTTTCTTCCACAAATTCAGATTGTGATACTTGTGATACTTGCATCTTTGGAATTAAAATTTAGGAAATAATTACAAGCATGGAAATTTGTAGTGTGTGAATTTTCTTAAAGATATATTTTTTCTGTTATGTTGCATAGCTGTGGTATTTTGTGTAATGGTAATTGAAATATGAAAAATGGCTTATTGGATGGTTTTTATAGTCTTAATCAGTTTTTATTTTTTATAAGGATTAAAACTTTGGCATCACAATTGGCTAAAAAATTCAGTTTTCCTTCATTCTTTTTTTTCCCGCCGTACTGGCCTTTAGTAAACAGATGATCAGATTTAATCCTATACAAATGAAAGTGCTTCACAGTAAAAATTTGCAGATATTCAGGAAAGGAAATGTAGTTAATGCCTAAAAATTTTCAGGCCTCTGATGCAGAGTGTTTCATTAATCATCCTCCTTAGCTAATGGGATGCTATCAGCAGTGGTCTGGCTAAAATATATATATATTTTTTGTGGTATTATTTCTTTCCTTTAAGCCCAATTCTTGCTCCTGTGGTTCACCCCTACCCAAGCCTTTTTAAGCAGATCTTGACTTGTGTGTGTTTGTTATATCTTCTTGAATTGGCACATATATTTGAAAAATACAGAGCAATTCTTATGTGGTAATTAAATTCAAACCTTGAATTTTCTTTTTTCACTGGACACTGTTTTTGGTTTAGGCAAGTGGTGGTATGTATCTCTGGATAATTACTTCTAAACACAGTTTGGTTTATGTTTAAGCTATCCAGGTAATGGACACATGGGTTGTCTTCAATACCTCCTAGACACAATGCTGTGATATTTCATACACATTTCAATGTGGCCTTATGTGGAAATTCTTTGTGGGAGTGTATCTAGGAGGGGCATTGCCGGATCATAGGCTAGTGACCTGCATTAACATTTTCCCCAGTCATTTGTTTATGTTTTCGATATAATTTTATATCATTTGACCATTTAATTATAGACAAAAAATTGTTTTATTGTGGCAAAATACACATAACCTAAAATTGACTATTTTAGGCATTTTAAAGTATGTAATTCAGTAGCGTTAAATACATTCCCACTCTTGTACGACCATCACCACCATCCATCTCCAGAACATTTTCATCTTTCAACTGAAACTAACTAAACCAGTTAAGCAACACTGGTCACTTCCACTTACCAGTAGTCCCTGGCAATCAGTATTCTTTTAGTCTTTATGACATTGACTGCTCTAAGTACCTCAGATAAGTGACTGGCATATTTTACTTAGTGTAATGTCTTAATAGTTCATGTTGAAGTGTATGTCAGAACTTCCTTTCTTGTTAAGGCTGAAGGATAATCCATTGCATGTTTAAACCACATGTTGTTGATGCATCCATCTACCAGTGCATCCACTCTTTGGCTGCTGTGAACGGTGCTGCTATGAATGTGGCTATCAGTGTACAAATAAACTGTTTAAACCCCTGCTTTTAATTCTTTTGAGATATATGCCCAGAAGTGGAATTGCTGAATCATATGGTAATTTTATTTTTTATTATTTTACATAGTGGTGCTACCATTTTGTATTCTCACCAACAGTGCATCTCCAATTTTTCCGTATTCTTGCCAACACTTGTTTAAATTTAAAAACTTAATTTTATCTATTTTTTTAGAGATAGGGTCTTGCTCTGTTGTCTAGCCTGGACAAGGTCATAGCACATTGCCGATTTGAACTCCTGGGCTCAAGTGATTCTCTCACATAAGTCTTCCACGTATCTAGGACTGTGACCATGTGCCACCATGCTTGGCTAATGTAATAAATTTTTTGTACAGACAAGGTCATGCTATGTTACTTAGGCTGCTCTTGAACTTCTGTCCCCAAGCAGTCTTCCTACTTTGCCCTTCCCAAGTGCTGGGATTATAGGCATCAGCCACTGTGCCTGACCAAATTGAAAAAAAAATTAAAAATTGTAATACTCACGATAGCTAATATTATGTAAGCACTTACCGTATGCCCAAGTGCTACTGTACATACTTTATATATAGTATGTAAGTAGCTGTTAGTCCTCAGAATGGTTTCCAAGATATAAATAGATACTACACCATTAATAGAGTTCCTAGCATAACAGAATGATAAGCTGAAACTTTGAATTGATGCACCAGTATTCAACACATGCTTCTGTATCCAAAGGAAGTGCTCAGAGGTATCCAACCCTTTTTCTTTTCTGCCATACATTGGAAGAATAAGAGTTGTCTTGGGCCACACAGTAAGTACACAAACACTAATGAAAGCCCATGAGCAATGGTCCACATGTAGTTATTGTGGTATGTGACACCCACAGATAAGTCAAACAGTCCTCAAATAATCTGCATGTGACCTGAGGGCTGTAGGTTAGACACCCTTCTAGACCATATGCAGAATTATGGAAAGCTTGTTTCATGATCTTTGAATCTTTCCACTCTCATAGAAGATGTAAGAAAGGGGGAGTTTGTCAGGTGAATTTGTCTACTGTGCTGTGTGTTTTACCTCTGCCTCCCACAAATTAGGGGTGCCTGAATCTTACATAAAGCCTAGTGGGAGGAGTTTCAGCTAACCCGTAGTGTATGAGTCCTGCAGCTGGTATCACAAGAGACTTATGCTTGACTTATGCCTGGGAAGGCTAAAGTGTTCTATAGCAGTAGTGTTAGGTCTGAGAAGGAATTGCACTCCTCTCTGTCAATAGATAATGAGAAGTAACTGCTGTCATTTGAAAAGGCATCTTGCCAAAGGAAATCTCCTGCCAGGTAAAGAGGATGCCAGCAGTAAGGAGATATGGGGTGTGCTGCCAGGGGTCAGGCAGTAAGGAGGCTTTAGGAGGAAGCTGTAAGGAGAGCATTGTCTCTGGCAGGATATTTGCAATTGGAGGATCAGGGAAAGTATACATAAGCTTTTTTCTCCCTTTCTAAAAATTGTAATAGATTTAGAGGGTACAAGTTGAATTCTTTTACATGAAGAATTCATTTATATTGTATAGTGGTGGACTCTGGGCTTTAGGGGTACCCATTGCCTATGGTGCATCTTACAAGGGTACATGTGAAATTTACTAGGTGTAGGATATAAATGTCTTAACACAATAATCAAGAAAATGCCATGAAGGCTATGTTGACCAGTTTGATGAAAATATTTCAAATTGTATATAAAACCAGAACATTGTACCCCAGGATTGCATTAATGTACACAACTATGATTTGATAAAAGAATCATTTTTTATACACTTACCAAGTCCATGCAACACTAGATTATTTTGAGGCAAGTAGCAGTCAAGAAAATACTGTCCTATACTATGTCTGACCTTCCTTCCTTTCCCTTGATCCTGATAGGGTCAGAAAATTCAGGAAGATGTCAGCAGAGAAACTTCTTGGCAAGAAGAGGAGCATCCTATCCTGTTCCTTTTTCCACTGATAATGGCTAGCTCTGGGGCAGATCCCAGCTAAGAACACAGATTTAATGTTAAATGTATTTACTTTGGAATTTTTTTTTTTTTTTTGTAGAGACAGAGTCTCACTTTATCTCCCTCAGTAGAGTGCCGTGGCATCACACAGCTCACAGCAACCTCCAAGTCCTGGGCTTAGGTGATTCTCTTGCCTCAGCCTTCCAAAGTAGCTAAGACTAGAGGTACCCGCCACAACGCCCGGCTATACTTTGGAGTTTTGATTATTATTTGGATGCAGTCTTTTTATTTTGGAAAATTTCAAACATATAGAAATGTTGAAACAGTAATTTAATAAACACCCTATATCTTTTACCATTTATTCAGATTTAGCCACAAGTATGTTGTGTTTCAAATGATTCAGCCCCATCCACTGCCTATATGTGCATATATGTATGCAAATATTCGTATATATACACAAATATATATATATATACACATATATAGGATGTGGATGGGGCTGAACTATTTGAAAATTACCATTTTACCCTATATACTTTCTTCTTTTCTTTATTTCTTTTTTTTTTTTTAGAGATAGAGTCTCTCTTTGTCACCCCTCTGGAGAGTGATTTGGTGTCAAAGCTCACAGCAACCTCAAACTCTTGGGCTTAAGCAATTGATTCTCTTGCCTTAGCCTCCCTAGTAGCTGGGATTACAGGTGCCCGTCGTGATGCCTGGTTATTTCTGTTTGTTTAGCAGGCCCAGGCTGGATTCAAACCCACCAGCCCCAGTGTATGTGGTGGGCGCCCTAACCACTGAGCCGCAGGTGCCCCCTTGTTTATCCTAATAATTAAAATATTTTTCCATGTAATATAATACCATTATTGTGCTCAGTTCTTTACCATTGATACAATAATGTATAATACATACGACATACTCAGTTTTTCTCAATTATCTATCTAAAACCAGTCATTTTAAATTCCTAGACTGAGACATAACCATTTAAAGAGACCATATGATTTTCTGTTATTTATGAGGGATAGGAAAAGTCATGAGGATTACTTGAGTTTTTACTCTGGGGCAGGGGTTGGTTTATCACTGACTAGGTTTAATAGACCAGTAAAAGACAAAAATAAAACGTTTGCATGAAATCCATCATTTCTGCACAGTCAACATGTTGGCAACACTTTTAAAAGAATGTCTCGGTTTGGAATACTTTTGTGCTTTTCAAGAGTAGATTTCCTATAGGTAAAATTGAGAGAGTGATGATAACTATTGAAGCTGGATGATGGTGGCTCATTAATTCTTCCCTGACCATTATGTATATTTGTAAATTTTCATAATAAAGAGTTAAATAAAATATTTTTAGAGTCTTATATTTTTTAATTTGTAGATTTGGAATGTTAGTAAATCACTTAAGACATTATTCCTTAATATTAGAGGAAACCAGTATATATAACTAAAACACAATAATGGTTCCAGTTTTGGAATGTTTGACATGTAAGGCACTAGGCTAAGCCTTTTCCACATTCAAACCTCTCCAAGATAAATTTTATTTTTTTCATTAAAAAACAATCATTCTTTGGAGTTCATTATTCATTCTGACAGCTTCCCTTCATCTTTTCTTTAGTTTGTAATTTGTCTCTGAAGTGGAGGACCGAGCCCAGGGTTGGCACTAATAATGGTGAGGGTGACCTGGGTGAAAGTGTAGGTCTGGGTGAAAGTTCATCTTGGGTCCCAAATTAAAGCTAAAGGTTAAAAGAAGTAGGTTTCAACCTAAGGGATTTCAGCATGGTGCAGTGCTAGAGTGTGGCTCTAATTCAAATTTATCAGGTTACAGAGTTCTGAATTATCTGGGAATGGTTAATTTTTCCAAAATTAAAACAAATATAAAAAAGTCATGAATCATTGAATTATTGAGTTTCATTATAATTTATTTATTTATAATTTGAAATATTTTTATATGATCTATAATGATGGTTTTGGTATGGGTGTAATTTTTTTTGTACTTTCAATAATTTAATAGAATATTTTTCTCATACTCTTCGTTCTCAAAGTAGGATTGTATAACTTTGTCTTAAAAACAACTTGAGATGGAAGTCAATAAAATGTCACTCTAAATGTCCCTGTGAAAATTATATTTACATTACCGATTTCTGATTGTTAAAATTTTTTTCTTTTTTTTGGGTTTAGTTTATTTCATAAAGCTTTTATAAACTGAATAATCATTAAAAAGAATTACACTGATAAGTGAGATGATTTTCGTTGGCCTTTGTATGACAGACTGTTTACTCATCAATCTTAGTGTTTCCTAGCAACACAGATTATTCCTATCTTGGGCATTTTCATATCTTTCTTCAAACATGCATTTGGAAATATTTTATATGACCTGATGCTTGTCCATCTGTCCTGAATCTCTGACTACTTCTTCATTACCTAAATGTCCTCATTAAACTTCATATTTATACAATATATTCTTTCAGTTTAATAACCCACAGTTTGACTTCAGAATCATTTGGCTTGTCAGAATCTTTAAAGAATTCTGGGAAATAAATTTCTTTTGTGTATTGTGAAGATAAAAGTTATTGAAAATGTGTTATATTTTTGTAGTGAAATGTGTATAAAAATACTGCCTTGGGAGGTAGCTAACTACTTTCTTATTGTCCTTAGCCTCTAGGGAGATAGTTTAATCACTTCTGATAAAGACATAGCTTGGCTGTATTTTGGCAAATTGACTTGTATTTAATTTAAATCATAATTTAGGAAAATACTGGGTTTATACAGAATGTTATATTCATCTATCCATTCAACAAATACTTTTTGAGTACTTACAACATGTCATGCTCTGTGACAGGCACAGGGCATACAGTGGTGAGTAAAAATATGGGGTTTGTGCTGTTCAAAAAAGAGTTGGGGCTGAGTGAGAACATGTAATAACCTGGTCTGGTCAGGTAGGAGAGCCTTCCCTGAGGAAGTGAGCCCTAGCTGCTGTCAGAAGAGCATTCCAGGGGCAGTAGCATGTGCACAGGCCATGTGGCAGGAGGCAGCAGAGGAGGGATTGGGAACCTGAGTGCAAAGAGTAAATGCCTGAAAGGTAAGGACTTCGAGGAGATTGATTTTGAGTAAAAACTTCATTCTTTGTAGATGCTTTATAAAAGATATGAAATCAGTAGCTGTATTTATATTGACTTGTGTAGTTGATAAACTTTCTTTTCAGATAAGCAAAAGATTTGAAAATTCCTTAGAGTTCTTTTTTTATTTTTCATTTGGTGCTTTAATCCAGTACCTAGTAATAAATTTCTGTCCAACTGCTTGAATATCAATTAGCACAGTAGCAGCCCTCCCATTCTTCCTTGGAATCAGCTTTATTTTCAGACACTTTTAATTAATTGAGAGTTATTTCTTATGTGAAGCTAAAATTTTGATTTCTACTCATTGATCCTAGCTCTGTGAGTCAAAACTGAACCAGTTCAAGTTGGTTTTTGACTCTTTTACTTATTGAAGGTTACTGATAGGTAGCTAATATATAGCTTTCTTTTCTACAGAGACTTTTTCCTATGAATATTCATTTGAAGAATTTCACCTTTATACAAAAGGAGATGTACTAGTGGAATGTAACAACCTTCCTCCCTATTTTGCATGTACTGTTGGCCAACTTCAATTACCAACTCAGGGCTTTGTTTGATGGATACTTATCTACCTTCTTTGCCATAGGACGGCCTTACACTAGGTGGAAGCTGACACAATTTCTGGCCTTAAGGAGCTCTCATTCCAGTGGGAAGAAATATAAGAATATCAACTAAAATAATACAACATAATGCATTTAGTCATCTAATTTGTAAGATAATTGTGGGATTATAAAGAAAAAGTATAGGAAGACCATTTTACCCTACTAAGTGGTGGAAGTAGGAGGAATTACTATATGAGGTTAGGCTCTAGAAACACCTCCGGAGTCTTAGAGAAAGTAAGCAAGGTAACCCAAAGGTCATCAGACATTAGGAAAGCTTATAAAATGAAAGTTCTTCTTGATATATAAAACCTTATATCTATATGTACTTATATAAGTAGTTCATCAAACTCTCAAATAGGTTCATGATACAGAATAGGGCCTTTGGTTAGTCTATTGTAAGAGATGGAGCAATGGGACTTGGACTTGACTTGTTAGCTCAAACACTCTTGAGTGTTAAAAAGCCAAAGAGACAGATAAATTCAGTCTACTTGATTTCAAATAATCTTTATTATTGCACATAGAAAATAGTTGTATTTTTTTTACAACTGACATCTAATGTTTATATATGCATTGATTATGTATTTTAAAATATGAAATAATCGGCTTAATTATTATGCTAAGAGAGAGATGAGGGATTCAGTACCTTGGGAGAGGATACATATTATATACCCAGAGTACAAACCCTCCCTTTCTCTCCAGACAGCATAAGGTCCTTATTTAGTCCAGCTTAAATGCATGCTGTGTGGACACAGCGAAGTCTTTTTTTTTTTTCTTTTTGAGAACTTAAAAGAGTGTTTAGAGTTATGTTCAAATTTATCCTTACCTATACAGCCTTACTAAGGAAGGGTCATTAGTGTGAATTTTTTACTTACTGAGATTTGCCTTGCCTCAATTTTGATATTGATGTAATATCTTTTAGTATAACTACATGAGAACATAAGCATATGTGGGTATATTCTAATGCAGTTTTCTCTTACTCAGAGCTTTTGCAGTCAAGGAAGCAGGTAGTGCTCACATTGTACAGTAGACAAACTGGAAGCAGGTGGTTCCACTCTGTAATCTTTGCAGCCCTTCTTTCACTTTTACTTGCTTGCATCTTTATGGTACCTGCATCTCTATGTTTTTCTCTTCTTGTGTTCTGTATTAGATGTGTGATAAAAAAGCCATAATGCAGTCCTTTTTATTCATTCAGAATGTTGCTTTGTGCTTAAATACTGCAGTTGACTGATTATTCCTTTTATAGTATATGGTTTGCTTATTTATTTCTGTTCCTGTTTACTATTTAAGAATTACATATATACTGTAGTTTAGCAAAAGTGATCAACTCTGAGTAATTTTCATAAAGTACCTTGGAAATTTTGTTGGCACTTAGCTTTGTGCCACATTTAGAACGTGTATATGATCATTCATTATGTCTGAATGTTTCTGAAATGGAATTATTTGATAGTTTGTGAAATTATCTTTTAAAATGAAATGAAATGGTAAGGTTTATCCTTTGAATTGATCAGATTTAATTGTTATTAAAATCATTTTCCTCATAAAGCAAACTTATAAAAGTTGCATTTCTTTTTTTGTGTTTCAGTAATATAATTTAAATAAATGATATATCCTATTAGACATGTCCCAATTTGTTGAACATTTTAATCCAATTTCCATTGTGAGAATGTAGGTAGGATAGGTGACTACATAAATTATTTGGGATATTTTTAAAAACAATATGAGAAAATAATCTCAGAATTCTTAATGCCGCTCTTATTTTTCTTTAATGCTGCTGTTTGTAGTACTGAGTAGTATAGTGGATAAAATATATAGTCCCAGCCCTAATAAGGAAAAAAGATTAGTGTATACATAACTTGAC
Organism: Galagoides demidoff; assembly: GCA_963574575.1. Taxonomy (NCBI): domain Eukaryota; kingdom Metazoa; phylum Chordata; class Mammalia; order Primates; family Galagidae; genus Galagoides; species Galagoides demidoff. Next base: position 14,939 of record CAUYQV010111293.1, read on the forward strand.
AAAATGGCACAAGAAAGGCACAAATAAAACTGAGTGGAACAAAAGTTCTCATATTAGGTTTTTCTTACAGGATGTGATTCTTGAGCTGGACTTTAAGTAACTGGCACAAAATGGGGGGGAGTATTGGGAAAAGGGCGTTTTAGATTGAGCATGTAACACAAAAAGGCAGAAAATCTTCAACTGCTGTGCATGGTTGGAGAACCTTTGTGTTCCTCCCGAGGAGCAGAGGAGGAGCAGTTAACAGTTGGACTGCACTGTGCAGATTGGGATTGACCGTGTTTAAGAGTGTGTAGATGTTATTTGTTAGGCACTTGATGGCCCTTCAATGTTACAGAACATTTATTGCATGTCTTCTTATGAATTTATAACAACTCTTATTTAGTAGATATTATAACCCTCATGTTAGAGCCTTAGAAAAACTAAGACTCAGAAGAGTGAAGTGGCTTGCTTAAGGTTTCATGACAAGAAGTAGTCAGAACCAGAATTTAGACCAGAAATTCATTTGATTCTGCATGCTTCCTTTTCTTTAAGTGGGGGAATCAGACAATCAGGCTAAATTTTAGGAATGTGACCAAAACAGTTGGTTTCTTGGATGATGGAGTAATGTTGTAGAGGGATGGTATCCAACTGAGAGACTATCTTAATGAATCAAATAGTAACATAAACTTGAATTTATTAAAAATAAGGGTAAAGAGTTGGAGGTAGCAGAATTGTCAAGAATAGGTAATAAAGTATAGATAATAAGGCTTTATTTCAAACTTGTGTGCTAGAAAAATGATATCTGTGGTGACTGGCTTACCTGAGCTAATAGTCAGCTGGTTTAAAGGAGAAGTTGGGGATGATGGGGGTGCCAGTATTAGAGTGTTAGGGTACTGAAGTGATTTGGTAGTGAAGAGTTAAAGGCTGAGCTTCAGAAGTCAGGTTCTTGGTAAAGATCAAACATACCAGCACAGAACTGAAAACTAGAGGCAAAGCTGAACATTAAACTGTTAACAGAGTGTGGAAAGAGTACATGAGTAAAGGGCAAGGGTGCAAAAGAATTGCCGTGGGTTGACTCTGACTGTTGTCCATTTATATATGTCTCACTTCCCCTCGACTGCCTCCATGGTTTTACTAGCTTTTGTGGATTGAATTGTATCCCCTTCCAAAAAGATAAGGTGAAACCCTATTCTCCAGTATCAGAGAATGTAACCTTTTTTTGGAAATAGGGTCTTAACAAACTTTAACATGATTATTTTTATAATCAAGTTTAAATGAAGTCATTAGGGTGGGCCCTGTGACTGGTAAAAGATCATTAAGGTGGGTCCTGTGTCCTGATAAAAAGAAGTTTGGACACAGAGACATTTATAGAGGGAAGACTACCATGTTTCCCCGAAAATAAGACACTGTCTAATATTTATTTTTTCTCAAGAAGACACGCTAGGGCTTATTTTTAGGGGATGTCTTCCTCTCCACGCCGGAATGCATTATCAGGGTAGGGCTTATATTTAACAAATGCATAGAAATCCTGCTAGAGCTTATTTTTTGGGTAGGTCTTATTTTTGGGGAAACACAGTATGTGAAGACTCTGGAAAATACTATCTACAAGTCAAGGAATGCCTGAATCTACCAGAAGCTGGGAGATAACTTGTGCTAGATTCTCCCTCATGGCTCTTATAAGGAACCAACCCTACCTACATCTTGATCTTTGACTTCAAGCCTCCAGAATTATGAAATAATGTACATTTCCGTTTTCTAAAACATCCAGTTTATGGTTCTTTGTTATAGCAGCTCTAGGAAATTAATACACTAGTAATCACAAGAGTTTGATTATACTTCCTTCCCTTGCCCATTTAGGACCACAGGTGGTAGATAATAGTTTGCTACTGATGCTGTTGAGTACCTCAGCATCTTTTGTTGGTCATGCCTGCCTGTGCCTCCATAAATGATTTTTTTCCAAAAAAGGCTCATTTGGGCTTGCTTTCTTTTTCAGGACCCTGTTGATCATGTGATAACTCTTATGTTTAACTTTCTAAGGGACTGCCAAACTATTTTTTGAAGTGGCTATACTTTATCACAAGTTTTGGTATATAATATTTTTATTGTCACTTTTTGCTTAAAATACATTCTGATTCCTATCATGAAGATGTATAGATCCATATTTCTCAATTTCTAGATAGGAGTTAGAGCCCAACCTGAGCAACAAAATGACGAAAGCCTATCTCTATAAAAAATAGAAAAAATTAGCCTGGATTGGTGGTATATGCCTACCGTCCCAGTTGCTTGGGAGGCTGAGTCCAAGGGTTTGAGGTTGCTGTGAGCTGTGAGGACACCACTGAATCTAGCTTGGGCAACAGTGCGGAACTCTATCTCAAAAAAGAAATAAGTATGTGGGGCGGTTGCCTGTGGCTCAAAGGAGTAGGGCATCGTCCCCATATACTGGAAGTGGTGGGTTCAAACCCAGCCCCAGCCAAAAACTGCAAAAAAAAAAAAAAAAAAGAAATATGTAACTAAATAAGTAAGTAAATAAATAAATAAGTTAGTTTAACTTCTGGGTCTACTGGTTTGTGCTCATGATCTTATCTCTCTATGTACCTGGTTATCTTTGACTGTGTGCTGGTCATGATACTTGAAAAATTATTTGTATGAATAATGTAAAGACTTGTTTTTTGCTTCTGCCAAGTGCCTGGTATACCACTGTCTTGGTTAGGTAAATTGAGGTCATGGGCTTGAAGCTTTCTAGAATACTCAGGTTAATCTCAGACTTAAAATTTCTCATAAGGATTGGTTCATTTGTATTTCATCCTTACTGCAGTCATTGGGTTATAATTCATTATAAGGAGCATCTCTTGTTAGACTTCCAACTTTGTGTGAGATAATTTCTGTTTATCACCTTTCAAGACCATTAAAATGGAAGTTGGAATTTGATGGACTCAATAAATACCTATAAAGAAAAGTGGCATCTGTGATTATTTATGTAATAGGTCTCTGTCTTTCTGAGTAACTTCTATTTTTAAAGCTCTGTACCAGGCCTTGGGGATACAGTGATGTCCAAAACCAGACATAGTTCCTGTGTTCATGGAGCCTGAGTTCTGGAGGAATTTTTAAAAAATTTTTTAACTATTATGGGTACATACTGGTTACGTTTACTTATAGGGTACATGTGCCATTTTGATATAGGCACTCATTGTGTAATTATCAAATCAGAGTAATTGGAGAATTCAGCTTCTTAAGTATTTATCATTTCTTGGTGTTAGGAACATTCTGATTCCACTCATTATTAAAGTAAACTGTAACTTGTTGACCATAGTCACTTTGTTATATTATTAAATATTGTTCATACTAACTATCTAACTATATTTTTGCACCCATGAACTATTCCCACTTGATTCTCCCCTCTCTTCTAACCTTCTGGGATTTTAGTATCCATTATTCTCCTCTTATCTTCATGAGATCAGTTGTTTTAATGTTTAGCTCCGTCATATGAGTGAGAACATCCAAGATTTGTCTTTGTGTAGTTGGCTTATTTCACTTTACCTAATGTTCTCTATTTCCATCTGTGTGGTTGCAACTGACAGGGCTTCATTCTCTTTTAAGGCCAATATTCTATTGTGTGTATGTGCCACTTTTTCTTTTTTCTTTCATCAATTGAGGTATGTTTAGGTTGATTCCAAATCGTGTCTATTATGAATAGTGCTGCAGTAAACATGGGAGTGCAGTTACTTTTCCAATATACTGATTTTCTTTCTTTTGTATATATAACTACCAGTGGGATTGCTGCGTCACATGGTAGGTAGTTCTATTTTTAGTTTTTTGAGGAATCTCCTTACTGTTCTCTATAGTGGTTGCACTAATTTACATTCCCACCAACCGTGTACTGGGGTTTCCCTTTCTCCACATCCTTTGCCAGCATTCGTTATTAACTTTTTTTTTTATTAAATCATAATTGTGAACATTGGTGCATTTATGGGATTAGTGTACTGATTTGATACATAATGTGAAATGCTTACATTGAAATTAACTGTCTTTTTGATAAAAAAAAATTTTAACTAGGGTGAGATGATATCTCAGTATAGTTTTGATTTGCATTTTTCTGATGACTAATGATGTTGAGCATTTTTTGTGTATCAGCTGTTTGTATGTCTTCTTTTGAGGCGAGTCTTTTCAGATTTTTTCCTATTTTTAAATCAGATTATTTGATTTTCTTCTGTAAGTTCTGTGAGCTCCTTACATATTCTAGTTGTTAATCCTTTGTCAGATGGGTAGTTGTAGGTGCATGTGGGAGGACTTAAGGGGCAAGTCAGATCTTGATGTGCTTACATTGCTGGTAATAATGATTTAATCAGCTTTAAATCAATATTCAAGTGTTAATTATAAGTAGGTTAGGAATTGAACTAAGAAAATAATTGGAGAGGATGGGCAAAGAAAGACAGAAACAGGAGAGAAGTGGATGCAGAAAATCCTGAGTCCAGTGCAACACTCCCTGCAGGAGGTCTAGTGCCTTTAAAACTGAAGAAGCATTTTGCTGAAATTTCACCCTGCTCCAGCGCCACTATGTCCCACTCCATGGCTGGGGAGGAATCTAAGCAGGCCAGGATTTAATCATCCTGGGACAGGGAGTGCTTTTATAAAGTCAAGTATACAGAATGTTTAAACTTTTTTTTTTTTGAGACAGAGCCTCAAGCTGTCACCCTGGGTAGAGTGCTCTGGTGTCACAGCTCACAGCAACCTCCAACTCCTGGGCTTAAGCAATTCTTCCGCATCAACCTCCTAAGCACCTGGGACTACATGAGCCCGCCACAATGCCCGGCTATTTTTTGGCTGTAGTCGTTGTTTGGCAGGCCTGGGCTGGATTCGAACCCACCAGCTCTGGTGTATGTGGCTGGTCCTAGCCGCTTGAGCTACAGGCGCCAAGCCATGTTTAAACTTTTTTTAAAGATGGCAATATTTGCTCTGGACCAGGTAGGAGATAACATATCTCTTTTCTTCTGTCTCCTGGATATGGCCAGAAGCAGCTGTCTGAGCAAAAAGCTTCTTGAGTTTGAATTGTCACGTCTGTGATTTGTGTGCTGGCCTAATCGGGACTCCTCTGATGTCCTTTTCTCTGACTGTTTTTAACCTTCCCATACTCTATTTGTGTTAAAGATCATAAATACCTAGAGCAATAAAAATAGAAAGTAAATCTATCTAATTAACATAGTTAGTTGAAGAAATAGTTTAGTTAGGAAAACGCAAACATAGCAAGAACCATATCGGCATTGTTTGCCTTTCCCTCATGGGATTTATAATTAAAACAATGGTGTATGAAATAAAGTGGAACACGATGCTGCTTGTGTGTGAAGCCTCACGAAGAAGAGCATGCAGCCTCCTGGCCCCGCTATCTCTTAAACTTTCTTTTTGTGTCTTGTATTTTGATTTTCTTCGTCCTCTCCAATACTGTGTTGAGTAACAATGGTGAAAATGGGCATCCTTGTCTTGTTCTAAATCTTAAAGGAAAGGCTTTCAGTTTTTTTCTCATTTAGTATTATACTAGCTTTCTATTTAGATAGATACTAGCTATCTATTTATGGCTTTTATCATGTTGAGATGTACTCCTTCTATATCAGTTTTTTGAGAGTTTTTCTAATATATCATTATAATATAAAAATTCAGATACTTGAATTTTATTGAGCATCTGTTGATCTTTTTCAGCATCAGTTGAAATGATTATATGGTTTTTGTCTTTTGTTGATCTGATATATCATAATGACTGATTTGTGTATGTTGAATCATCCTTGCAGCCTTGGGAAGAAGCCCACATGATCATAATGGATAATCTTTTTAATGTGTTGTTGAATTTAGTTTGCTGGTATTTTGTTGAGGATTTTTGCGTCCATATTCATAAGAGATATGGGCCTAAGGTTTTCTTTTTTTATTGTGTCTTTGTCTGGTTTTGGTATCAGGGTGATATTGGCCTTGTAGAATAGGTTTAGAAATATTCCCTCTTCCTGGATGTTTTGGGAGTAGTTTAAGTAGGATTGGTATTAGTTATTCTTGTAATGATTGGTAGAATTCAACAGTGAAGCCGTTGGTTCCTGAGCTTTCCTTTGACAGGAGATACTTTTATTGCAGCATCTATTTTATTACTTGTTATTGGTCTATTCAGGTTTTGGATTTCTTTCAGTTTCAATTTTGGTAGTATATAGCTTGGAATTCACCCATTTCTTCTAGGTTTTCCAATTTATTGGCCTATAATGGTTCATAGTAGTTTCTAAATGTTTCTTTGGATTTCTGCCATGTCAGTTATAATGTCTCCTTGTCTATCTTTGATTTTATTTGTATCTTCTCTCTTTTTCTTTATTAGTCTTGCTAAATGTGTATCAATTTTATTTATCTTTTAAATAAACCAATGTTTAATTTCATTGATCTTTTATATTGTTTTTGGTTTCAGTTTCATTTATTTCTGTTCTTATCTTTATTATTTCTTCTACTAATTTGGGTTTGCTTTGCTCTTGTTTTTCTAGTTCTTGAAAGTGCATTGTTAGGTTGTTAATTTGAAGTTTTTTTTTTGATGTATGCACTTAATTGCTATGAACTTTTCATAGTGCTTTTGCTGTATTTTTTAAGTTTTGGTATATTGTGTTTTCATTTTCATTTGTTTCAAGACATTTTAAACTTTCCTCAATGTCTTCACTGACCCACTAGTCATTCAGGAATATATTGTTTAATTTCCATGTGTTTTTGCAGTTTCCACTGTTCTTTTTATTATTGATTTTTAGTTTTATTCTGTTGTGGTCAAAGAAAATACTTGATAGGATTTTTTTTTCTTTTAAATTTTCTAATATTTGTTTTATGGCATAAGAGGTCTAGAGGAATTTGGTGGATTGACCAGATTGCCAAAAAATATAAAACTCTAGTGGTTCTGGGAAAGGACATTTTGGATTTCATCTGGTCAAGGAGCTCAGGGAAGGTTTATTTATAGAAGAGCCTATGCTGCTTACATGGAGCCTACATGACTTCTGAACTAAAATTTGAAGTGCATGATTATTGAAATAAATGCAACTAATGACATGTTGGACAAATAAACTTCTTTATAAGAGATCATGAAAACAAAGACCCTGTTGATACAACACTAAGGCTTAATCTAGGAGCAATTTACTCAACCAAAATTTACTGAATGCTTATGTGTGTATTATTTGCCAAACATTTTTCTAGGTGCTGGGATTATAGAAGTAAAGAAAATAGATACAAATACAAAATTCCTGCTTTCATGTGACATTCCAGAGGGTGAAGAGAAGCAATAATAATAATAAGTTGTGAAGTATCTTAGAGGGATACATGCTATGGAAAAAAATCATAAGTATTCAGGGAATTAAGAGATAAGGATCTGGTTGCAATATTAAACAGAATGAACAGGAAAGGCCTCACTGAGAAGGTAAAAATGTGAACAAAGATTTGAAAGAGGTAAGGAAATAAGCCATGAGGATAGTGGGGACAAGGGGGGAGATTATTTCTCAGAAAGGAAAATGCCTGTTCTATTCAAGAGTCCAAGGAGGGCAGTGTGTCTGTAATGGGGTGACCTAAGAAATGAGTTGTGATAGGATGTATGGTGAGCCTAGAGCGTAGGGCAGGTGATACCGGGCTTTCTAAGCCATGACAAGACTTTGACTTATATATATTAACAGGGAGAGCCATGTGATTTTAAGCAGAGTGACTCATCTCATCTGCATTTTTAAAAGATCACTTTGGTCATTGAGATCAAAATAGACCATGGAGGTAAGGTGGAGACACCAGAAGGGAGGATAGTGGAATAGTCCAGGCATTTATAAGAGCTGGTGGTGGCATGGATAGGATAGTGGCAATGGAAGTGAGGAGAAATGGTTAGTTTTGGATATATGTTATTGGTAGTTGGGATATTATGACAGATTGAATATGAGATATGAGAAAATGTGACCATAATGGCAGCAAGATGTATTCTGAGTACCTGAAAGTAGGGAATTTTGACATAGTGAAGTGGGGAAGACTGGGGAAAGATCAGGAGTTCAGGTAGGCAATGTTAGTATAGGACACTAAGAGACAGGGCTAAGACCAGGTGCAGGCGCTTGAAGATAGTTTGTAGGTGTTGAACAACAGAAGCCAATCGGATGGGCCATTAACCACAGGCAGTACTTGGCTTCACTGGCTTTACTGGCTTGTCAGCTCTCTCTGCCTCGTTACATGAACTTTGGCTAATTACGATATTATTTACATTGTGATTTTAAAATTTCTCTCCCTTGATATCACCATGGCAGTTCTGAAATAATCACAAGTATGAAAATAGGAGGGAACCCAGTTCTAGGGATAACTACCCAAATTCTTAATAAAGGCCAACCCCTTGGCCTTGGATAGGCCTCCCCTCACTAGGTAAGACTACAAAAGACCCCAAACTACTTCCTTTCATTACAGCTGCTCTTTTTTGAGCCTGTCCCCTCTCTTCCCAGGAGTGTACTTTCACTTTCAATAAAAGCTGTTACCTGCATGACTTACATGGTGTATCCTGAAATTCTTTTCCCAAGGAACACAAGAATTTATACAAACTTCCATTCAGAGACTGGTAACATTGTTTTTGTGGGAGGGCTGACTTGATTAAAGATGTGAGATGATGTGTTGTACATTTGATAGAGAGGGATAAGGAAGACAGAAGTGGGTTTTGGGAAAATATGTTACCTTCAGTTATGATGTGGGAGATGTCTTTGAAAAATGGAAAGAAATAAGAGCAGAGAGCAAGGAAAGTGTAGTGTACTTACTATCATGGAAGACAAAACAAGAATGTTTCAAAGATGGTATAGTAAGCAGTGTTAAATGCTGTTTAGAAGGTATGTGAAGACCAGGTAGAGCTTATTTGGTGTTTAATGACCACTGGAGACTCTTTTGGAGGTGACTTTAGATTAGAGTGGTGTGATTAGAATCTGGATTGAAGAGTAAATTTGAAAACAAGAAAATGGAGATGATGTAGCCAGCTTCTTCTGAAGATGACTTTAGAAGAATGGTATGATTAGAATCTGGATTAAAGAGTAAATTTGAAAATGAGGAAATGGAGATAATGATGTAGACAGCTTTGTATAAATTTGGTAGAGAAAGTTAAAGTGATAATTAAAGCATTAAGACAAAGAACTTTAATGATTGAGGTGAGTGCAAGTATTTATCAATAGCTACAAAGGCACTGATGATAAGAGTCTGGAGATTTTAGAGAAGGAATAATTAGTGGTTCACAGTCTGAAAGGAGGTGAGAGGGCTTTGCTTAGGTGTGTGGGCTAAACTGTGAGAAAAAAAGAAACTCATATTGTGAATCAGGAGGGAAAGGAAATACATGGGATGGGGAGATGGGAGGTTCATATTAAATGACCTAGTTTATTGAGGGAAAAGAGGGGTTATATGCTAAGAGTTAGAGGTAGTAGAGATGGTGTTGAGAGGGAAAGATTTCAAGCTACTGCTATGGTCCAAGAATAAAACTGAGCAAAAATTTCACTAAGGCTAAAGCCAAAAAATGGGAGGACCTGCATTATGCAGTTTATTTTCCAGCGGGCTGATTCTCCTTAACCCTTAGGGAAGAAAGCCTGATGGCATTTGTTGAAGGAGGGAGTATAATGAGGCATGGTCCAACCTCCCATCCTGTCATGGCTGGGATTTCAGTTTTAAGGTTTCTCTGAGGTCCTCATGGTCAATAGTCTGTTCAGTTGATTGGACAGCTGATGATTTTATTTTTATTTCCTAAAAACATCATGAAAAATGCTTATTATTGGAGATAACAATATTAAGTCCTCTGATCTATGATCATGGAATGCTATTCCATTAATTTCTTTAATCTCTTTCAACAACAACAACAAAATCTTTCAACAATGTTTTGTATTTTTCACAGCGTAGGTTTTCTATTTCTTTTGTTATTCTGAAGTATTTTATTTTATTCTTTTTGATGCTATTTTAAATAGAATTATTTTCTTAATTTCATTTTTGATTGTACATTGCTAGTGTATAAAAATACTATTGACTTTTGTATATTAATTTTTTTAAATCTGCAAACTTTCTGAACTCATTTACTAGTTCTAATAGTTTTTACTGGATTCCTTAGGACTTCCCACATACAAGATTATATAATTTACATACAAGATTATATAATTTGCAAATAGAGATTTTTTTACTTCTTCCTTTTCATTCTGGATGCCTTTTACATATTTTTGTTGTTGTTCTGACTATATCCTCCAATAAAAATATTAAATAAAAGTAGCAAAAATAACATCCTTGCCTTTCTGGTTATTTCTGGTTTTAGGTTGAAAGCTTCTAATCTTTTACACTATATATGTTGTTAGTTAAGGATCTTTTCTGGAGGATGCCCTTTATCATGTTGAGGAAGTTCCTTCCTATGCTTAATTTCTTGAGCTGTTTGGTCATGAAAGTGTGCTGGATTTTCTCAATGGCCTTTTTTTGTTCTTTTAAGATGATCATGTGGTTTTTGTCCTCCAATAATAAGACGTATTTTATTGTTTGAACCAGTGATTACTTCTATTGTTGAATGAACCTTACAGTCCTGAAATATATACTATTTGATGTCTTTTTATGTATTTTGGGTTTTCATTGCTAGTAATTTGTTGAGTTTTAACTTTTATAAGGGAAACTGGGTCTCTAGATTTCTTGATATGTCTTTTATTTGATTTTGGTTTCAAGGAAATCCCAGCTTCATGGAATGAGTTAGGAAATATTCCCTTAGATTTTTTGGAAGAGTTTGTGAAAGATTGGTGTTAATTTTTTTAGGTGTTTCATAGACTCCACCAGTGAAGGTGAATATGGGCTTTTATTTATGGAAAGTTTTTTGATTATTAATTTATTATCCTCAGTTTGTTATAGATTCATTTAGATGTCCTCTTTTTTACTGAGTCCTTTTCAGTGTTTGTGTCTTCCTTGAATTTGTCCATTTTATCTAGATTATCTAGTTAACTTGTTGGCACACTATTGTTCATAGTATTTCCTTATAATCCTTTCTGTTTCTGTAAGTCAGAAGTGATAGCCCCTGTTCTCTCTTTTTTTCATGATCAATCTAGCTAGAGATTGCTAATTTTGTTTCATTTTAAAGAACCAACTTTTGACTTTGTTAATTTTCTCTTATTTTTCTGTTCTCTATTTCATTAGTGTTTGCGCTAATCTCTTATTATTTTTTTTTCTGTTTTTTTTGGATTTAGTTTGCTCTTTCTTATCCTGCTTTTTAAAGTGGAAATTTAGGTTGTTTTTTCAAGGCATTCCTTTTTAATTTAGACAGTTCTAACTATAAATTTCCCTGTGAGTGCCTCTCCAGCTCTATCTTATAAGTTTTGAGATGATTTGTTTTCATTTTCATTCTAGACAAAGTCTAGATCTTTTGATCTCTTCTTTTACCCATTGATTATTTAGAAGTGTACAATTTAATTTCCACATTTTGATTAATTCCCCAAATTTCTTCCTGTTGTTAGTTTCTAATTCAAATTTATCCTAGTTAGAGAACATACTTGGTATGTTTTAGTCCCTTTAAATTTACCGAGGCTTGTTTTATCAGCTAATGTGGTCTATCCTGGAGAATGTTCAGTGTTCACTTAAGAAGAATATATTCTGTTGTTGAATGTATTGTTCTGTCAATATTTGTTAAGTCTAGTTGGTTTATAGTCGTGGTCAAATCTTCCTCCTAGTTGGTCTATCCATTTTGAAAGTTCGGGTTTTATTGGTCATAAATGTTTAAAATTATTATGTCTTCCTAATAGGTTGAATTTTTTATTATTATAAAATGTCCTTCTTTGTTTCTATTTACAATTTTTTTCTTAATTTCAATTTTGTCTGATAGTAGTATAGTCAATCCAAGTCTCTTTTGGTTACTGTCTTGATATATTTTTTCCATTCTTTTATTTTTCATTTCAACCTATTTTGTCTTTGAAAACAAAATTGGATCATGTTTTCTTATTTATTCTGCCAATCTGTGCCTTTTAATCCATTATCCTTTAATTTAATCACTGATAAGATTACTATAAATTCTATATCTTATTTCTTTTTAGTTTCTCTATTCTTCCATTACTGGCTTTTTTTGTGGTAGATAGCTGTTTTCTAGTGTGCCATTTTAATTTTCTTGTTTCTTTTACTGTAGTTTTTGTTCTGTTTGTTATGTGCTTATGTCCTCCCTTATGTTCTATACTTAGGAGTTCCAGCAGCATTTTGAGCTTTTTCTTAGTATTTTTTAGATGGTTTTCTGTTTTTTGTGAGACAGAGACTCACTTTGTGTTGCCCTTTGTAGAGTGCTGTGGCATCATAGCTTACAGCAACTTCAGACTCTTGGGCTTAGGTGATTCTCTTGCCTCAGTCTCCCGAGTAGCTGGGACTACAGGCATCCACAACGGTATCTGGCTATTTTTAGAGTTGGGATCTCACTCTAGCTTAGGCTGGTCTCAAACTCGCGAGTTCGGTGATCCACCTGCCTTGGTCTCCCAAGAGTGCTGGGATTACTGGTGTGAGCCACCATGCCTGGCCTTCCAGATGGTTTTCATAGGGAAAGAATATCAGGGTTCTGGCTTGTTAGTCAAGAAATTTGATTGAAAATTATTATCTTGGGAAACAATTATATTTTATTATACAGTTTAACCTTCTATTTATAGTAGGGTATGTGTTCTCTTTCTACCTGTATCTCTCTCCCTTTAGTTCATTCAACATATTTTAAATGTATGCCTTACTATCAAGGGCTTGGGATATAGTAACAGTAATGTATAAAGTAGATATTCTCTTCCCCAATCTTCAGGTCCAAAGTTAAGTGCACTAACTTAATTTTTGTTTTTTAATAGAGATAAGTTCTTTCTCTGTTGTCCAGGTTGGAGTACAGTGGCCTGATTGTAGCTCATTGCAGCCTTGAATACATAGGCTCAAGGGATTCTCCTGCCCAGCCTCCAGAGTAGCTGGGACTACTGGCATACACCACTACACCAAGCTAATGCAAATTTTTTTGTGTGCTTTAATAGTGATGGGGTCTTGCTGTTGCCCAGGCTTGTCTTCAATTCTTGGGCTCAAGAGAGCCTTTGGCTTTCCAAAGTGCTGGGACTCCAGGCTTGAGGCACTGTGCTTGTCTACCTAACATTCTTTAGGTAGCATTGAAATACCCATGGAATACACAGTAGGGCATGGTGGGATACTCACATTCAGATTAATAACAAAAGAGGTCTGTAGGCCATGGATGACCTCTGTATGCATTTCTCTGTAGTAGGAATTCCTGTAAATTCTTTTATTAGCTTTTGTCACTTTTTTTTTTGGATTTGATTAGTGTATTTTTGCCCCATCAGTTTCAAAAACATGCTCCTGTAAACAGTATGCTTTAAAGTTTTTAGTATTTTCAGCTGTTTAGTTCATATTAATTCAAGTAAGTCCTAAAAACTCACTAGATTCCATTGTGTTTTATATAGCAGATATGAACTGTAAAGAATAGAATCATTTTAAAATTTGATTTAAAAAAGTAAAAATATCTTTAAACCTTCCTTCACTTTGGTTTCCATTGTTCTTTATATATTTTTAGTTTTTTTGGTATAGTTTTTCCCCCTCAAAAAGGAGATTATGGATAAACTTTTGGAGTCATTTTCATTTTTAAGCAGAAGTTGATATATTTCAAGAATGTATCCATCAAAGGATTGTCTATAAGTTGTTTTGATAATGAACTCTGTATCTATAATACATAACATATTTTAGCAAATAACTCAGTGTATACATTCTGTATGTTCAAATAGTTAATGAAGGACAGTATAGAAATTTTACTTTGATAATCTTTTCTAACCTGTGTGATTCTAAGAATTTTATTGGGAAATTAAAGCTGAGATAGAGCTAGATTTAGTAGGAAGGAACTGTTTAGTCTTCATTATGCTATCAAAAAGGTCTAATTTTAATGAAGAACATACCTACAAAACAAAATTGTTTTTCTTTTTTTCTTTCTCATTTTCATGGAACTTATATTTGATTGCCAGTCTGACGTACTTTATCATCAATGAACTTATTATGATCATACTACTTGATCATTAATCTCTGCAACTAGCTAACCTTAGCTAACTTTTAAAGTGACCTTTGCTACTACCAACCTAAAACTCCTTCCCAAAAGCTATAAACTGATTTCAGTGTTTTTGTTCTATTTGCATTTAGTTTCCTCGTGCAAATTTCGTCATTGAAATGCTTTCTCTGTGGGAAAATTATGTTATATTTACACGAAAAAGGAGATTGTTACTTTCAACTCAGTAGAAAGTACAGGTAAAGCAATAGGAAAAAATAAATCAAAGCCAAAGCTGTCAATACACTGGCGTGAATTAGTGCACAAATGTAGAGTACAGATGTCTGCGTCAGCAGTGCAGTATGCTAGCACTTTTCTTCTCCACTCAAATCTGTGGAGTTTTTCCTTTACAATTTTGCTTTATCTATTAAAATATTTTGTGGAGATACTATACTCCGGGGAGCACTGGTAATTACAATATTCTGTGTCTGGTGATATAAGTTAAAATATGGGTGCCATGACTTTGTCTTTTAGAGGGGTGTTTCTTGGTATTTTTTCTTAGAACTTACCACTGAAAAGATGTTAATACTAACTGTTAAGATGATGCTTTATTTTAACAAGGTGCATGGTGTGACTATAAAATGAGAATCAAGCAGCTCAGAAGGCTCAAATCCCCTGAGAACAACCCTAAGTTAAAGAGATTGTGGACTGTGGTTCAGCTAATTCAAAAAGAGAATAATTGAGGAAGATTATTATACAGGTTGTTTTTGGAGAATAATCACTGAATTCTTTAACCTCTTGTGAGTATAGCCCAAGACACCTGTTCTGATTTTTTTTGGCTGCTTTACCAACCACTGCAAAACTTAGTGGCTTAAAACAATGACATATATTTTGCTCATGAGCCTGCATTTAAGAGTTGATTTGGAATAGTTTGTCTTTGCTATGCTTCTACACTTTGAGTCAGCTGATGTGCCTTAAAGGTGAGGGTCAGAATCTGAGGGCTTGTTCATGTCATGTGTGGTGATTGGATATTGATCAGAACACCTACCAATAGCCTTCCCATCTGGCCAAGGCTTCCTCACAGTATCATGGCTAGGTTCTAAAGGTAAGAGAAAGGAGGAGGGGGAGGAGGAATGGTAGGAGTGGGGGATGGGGAGGTTAAATTGCCTATTTTTACCTTGCTTTTGGAAGTTAAACAACAGTACTTTAAAACATTTCAGGCCTTGATTGAAAGTCCTGTTGGGTTTAAGCTGGGGGGTGGGGGCGGGAGGAATTGTCTCTGTCTCTGGATGAGAGAGTAGCAAACCACTGGATGGGCACATGGAACTGGAAATATTGCTGTGATCATTTAAAAAAAATACAGTTTGCTGTGTGTAACACTTTTACCTGTCTTACTTCTGGCCTTGGGTTAATGGATTTCAGTTGTGTGAGGTAAAAGTGTTCAACGGGTTAGTGTAAGTAATGATTGAAATACTTTCCTGTGATTAATAGGCAGCTTCTTCAATTACATTTTTTTGGTAATTGTATCTTGTTCTGGTCCTCTGTCCTTCTTAGAGGGCAGAGTTAAAAGGGCAAAATTCAGCATTTTATGTGGTGCTACCTATATAGATGTGAAGTATTGCAGTTGGATCACCAGCATTCAAATTGGAGTTCTGGCTCGGTGCCTGTGGCTCAATCAGCTAAGGCGCCAGCCACGTACACCTAAGGTGGCGGGTTCGAATCCCCATCCCAGGCCCGCCAAACAACAATGATGGCTGCAACCAAAAAATGGCCGGGCATTGTGGCGGGCACCTGTGGTCCCAGCTACTTGGGAGGGAGAGGCAGGAGACTCGCTTGAGCCCAGGAGTTGGAGGTTGCTATGAGCTATGATGCCATGGCACTCTACCCAGGGGGATGGCTTGAGGCTCCATCTCAAAACAAACAAACAAACAAACAAAAAAACAACAAATTGGAGTTCTGTCACTTTCTAGCTGTTTGACCTTGGGATGATTACTTAACCTCTCTGAGTTCACTGATCTCCAATGTCAAGGTGCTGATCCCTTCCTTAAAGAGATGGTTTGTGAAATAGAGATATTATATGGAAAGGCTGGGAGGTCTTGGGGTTTCACCTGTTATCATTAGGCAGATTGATGAAAAAATGTGTGATTTAAGATGTATAATTTATAATGGTCTAGAATGATATAAATTAAGAAACTGATTTAGGATATGTATGAATAGATTCTTTGAAACTAGAACAAAGGTAGGTGCATGTGAACAAACCGTAGGTTCATTCACTGTTAGGAAAGAGAAAACCTGGAAAGTGTTTTCGAAGAACATGTCTGCAGTTTTGAAAGATACATTGTGTCTTCATAGCTATCAATCAACTTGTTACTAAAATGAATGTTTCCAAGATTTATTGAAATAATTAACACTTAGTAAAGGTACTTTATTAAATGCCTTGATACCTCAGTTGTAAATGTTCTATATTTAGTGAAAAGTGCTATTTTTTTAATTGTAAAAGTGACATACTTTACAGAAAAGAATCTGAGAAAAAAAATCACCCATGATCCTATTATCCAGAGAAAGACTGTTAATGTTTTGATATATTTTCTTTTAGATTTCTTCTTTTAATTTTACAGTTTTCTATAGTCAAGATTGTATTGTATGACTTTCCTTTCTTAGTTAATTTTATATAATTTAAATTTTTAAATTTCATTTATTATGTGGATGTATCATAACTTATTAGTATTTTTTTATTTTTTATATGTATGCATAATGTATATTTGTATATGAATATTTGTTACTTTGATCTTTTCCATAGAATATATTCTGAGAAAGGAAATTACTACATCAAATTATGTGAATATTTTTAAGGGCCTTGATTGATTAATGCATCAAATTGCTTTCTAGAAGGTTTTGCCATTTTATAGCCCCACTAACATGAGAACAGCAGCATGATTATTCATTATTTAAAGAGTTGCCTAAGTTGGTGGTTAAAAATATCCTTTATAAAATTTGCATTTATTTCATATTTTTAGATATTTTCTTTCTAATATTTTGTATTTCTTTCTTTATTGTAATTTAAATAGATTTTCTATGTTTTAGAAGTATAACTTTCTCATAGTACTTTTTCTGTGATTTGTTTTAATAAGTCTTCTGGTAATTCTTTTGAATGTTTAAGATTGAGATCACTTGGCTCAGTGCCTGTGGCTCAATTGGCTAAGGTGCCAGCCACGTACACCTAAGGTGGCGGGTTCGAATCTCCAGCCCAGGCCCGCCAAACAACAATAATGGCTGCAACCAAAAAATGGGCGTTGTGGTGGGCGCCTGTGGTCCCAGCTACTTGGGAGGCGGAGGCAGGAGACTCGCTTGAGCCCAGGAGTTGGAGGTTGCTATGAGCTGTGATGCCATGGCACTCTACCCAGGGGGATAGCTTGAGGCTCCGTCTCGAAAAAAAAATATCGAGGGGTAGAACTGGAGTCAGTGTACTGCTAGACTCTGGGTCAAAGAATGTCATCAGCACTTGAGTTTTCTCCATCTCCTGGCCCCTTGTCTTTCCCTGTATGGCTCCATTTTTAGGAAGTCTGTCCACGTTCTCTTAGGGTCATGTCCAGAGGAGGGAGTTGTCTCTTTCTTGTACAGCTCAGACAATCTTGGAGTTGGAGTTTCATGGGCAGGGAGCAACTGGCCTGATTTGAGCTTACGCTCATCCTGAGTGCTAATCCCTGTTGCCAGGGGACGTACTGTGTTAACTGGCTGGACCTGAGCCAGGTGTCCTGTGCTCCCTCCTCTCTCCATTAGAATAAAAAATACTAATAATGGGGGGAAGGACAGTTTCTCCAAAGCAAATTGAAGTGTTTTGCCAAAGCAGGTGTAACATATTCTAGGTAGCCAACATATAGCAAACGTGAAATATACTTAGGAACCACCTCAAAACAGTTATTTTTTATAGTTTTTGGGTTGGCTGGGCTCAGCTGGGTGGTTTTTCTGCTGGTCTTTTCTGGGGTCACTCATGAGGCTGCAGCCATCTGGCAGCTCCACCAGACTCGAGGGTGTCAGCTGGCCTCCCTCACAAGTGTGGGGTCTGGAGCTGCTTGCTGACTGGCCTGTCCCTGTGGCTGCTCATAGTTCCGTAGGTATAGCCCACACTTCCCCATGTGGCAGGGGAAGAATTTCAAGAGGGTGAAGGTAGAAACTGAGACCCAGACTCTGCCACTTACACAAAACCATTTCTTCCACATCTTTTTGGCCATAGCAAGGTGCAGAGCCCACTCAGGCAGGTTCAAGGGCCATGGGAAAACAGATGCTCAAGTCCTTGGTGGATGGAGTCTGCACAATATCATGGCTGTGCTTTGCCATCTGCCACCTTGGGGTATACCTGTTCATAGTCAATCCTGCCAGGCAGTATTCCTTTTTTGGTGTTAAGAGCCTTCACCGAGGTCATTCTCAGCAGCCACTTGACCCCTCACTGGGTCTCTGTTCTTGTTTTCTCCATCTTGCCTCTCAGCCTGCTTCTGGGCAGCAGCTCCCACCCACCGAGAGGCGACGCTGGCTTTGTAAGTTTCTACCCAGTTTACTAACAAACAGCCAAAGATGAAATTTGAAGCCCCAAGTAAGTTGAATTTGTTTTGTTTGTAAGCAGCAGAGTAGCAAGACCTTAGGGGCCCAGATCAGTCCTAGGTATTCTGGATCTGAGAAGGATTTGAGCTCAATTCTCTGTCCATGGGCTGTATTGTCCTGCAAGCAAGAGTTAGCTGTTGGGTGAGGTGGCATTCTATGGCTGACAGTCATTTAATCTCACCAGAACCCTTTTGCTTGTGGGGAGAACACATATCCTCCTGAGAACAAGTATCTCCAGGCTGTGGAATTGGAAAAGGCTGAGGAGAGATATCATTTTTTATATTCTAAGCTTTAGCATGACTTGATTTTGTTAACCTGTAATTTTTTTTGTAGGATCAAAAACCATTCAGAATCAGGACTCAGTTCTTCCCTGTTTGCAGAGGTGGGGAGGGGGTCTCTGTCATTTTATAAATCTAACTTGTGGATATAAAGGGACCTTTACTGGTGGGGTGCAGTGGCTCACACCTGTAAACCCAATAATCTGGGAGGCCAAAGCAAGTGGATTGCTTGAGCTCAGGAGTTTAAGACTAGCAAGAGCAAGGCAGCCCCCATCTCTCCTAAAAATAGAAAGACTAGCTGGGCATTATGGCAGGTGCTTCTAGTTCTAGCTACTAGGGAGGCTGAGGCTAGAGGATTGCTTGAGCCCAAGAGTCTGAGGCTGCTGTGATGATGTCACGGTACTTTACCCAGGGCTATAGAGTGAGATTCTGTCTCAAAAAAAAAAAAAATAAAGAGAACTTTACCAAGGGCAGGAGGGGATGGAGAGGAATCCTGTCCTGGTGTTTCTAGGGCAGAGCTGTGGGCATAGTAGGGGGACAGGGTCAAAATGTGTTTTTTATCCATGTCACTACCACCCACGAGTGTGCTGGCAAACATGGAGACCAGAAGAGCTGATATGATGGGCTGAGAATCCTTACTGTCCGCCCTTCCTGGGTCTTGGAGAGGTTCATTGGCTTTAGGATTGACTGCTGGGTGGATCGAGGGGTTTCTTGCCTTCATTCTACTCTCTGTCCCTGGTGGCTCCCACCCTAAGGAATGGGACCTCAGGAGTCCCTGTGGAGACCTTCCTCATACTGCTGCTCTTCTTAGGGGAGAGGAAACCCCTTCTATGGGCAGCTGGGGCCAGGCAGGGGGACTCAGCAATGCAGAGGGTTTGGCTCAGGGGACAGTCTGGAGCCCTGGGCGGTCCTTTCTAGCCAAGTTGCTTACAATCCCCATGATTCCCGACAAGTCCTTTCACCTCCAGGAATCTCAAGGCTGCACTCAGAGATCCTTCCCCTCCCACCCTATACTGATGGTGGTAGGATAAATCCAGCCATGACTGTTTAATGCTTCTGTGCCCTCTGGAGAAAAAAGAACAAAATACCAGGGAGACAGAGATTTTAATAGTTTGTTGGTGGAAGCTGATCTGTGCTGTTGGGTGCTGTGGCTTTTAATCCCACATCTGACTTTGTCTTGGGGCCACGAGCCACAGAGTTTGTTTTCTGCAGAGTCACCAAACATTAAGCCAGATAGGAGCATCGGTTCCTCATGGTGAGAATGGTGCCTCTGACACGCAGAGGCAGGGTGGCAACACGCTTACCTGTGCACAGGGGATTTTGTTGTTGCATTTATTTGGTAATGTTTGTCATTTTCTGAAGCTCTGGTCTTCTTGTGAAGAAATCAACCACGACAGCCCTGGAGCTAAGTGAGTTAGTTCTCCAGGAGGGTGGAAAAAAATATCTATCTGTTAAATGCATAAACAAGGGAAAAACAGATTAGCATTGTATTTAGGATCGAGGAAGGTACACAGTCACTGCCTGTGCGTAAGCTTTAACTAGATTACAGTTTTGAGCTTGTCAAACACTTTGTAATTATGCATGAAGAGTTCTGTGGGGTTTGGGAGGTCTCCATGGGGCTGATGGTAGTGAACCCTTGCATCTTATGGGATAGTGAGCCCCAAATAGTATGTGACATTGGTTTATTGCTTTATATTTTTCAAAGCACGTTCTCATCCATTACCTCATCTGTCTCTTGCAATGGCCTTGTAGCTGAAGATTTTTATCATCTGCATCTAATAGATGAAGAACATGTTGCATCCTGTGTGCTAGAGTCCTTTGATCTGTCCATGGGTTGCTCAGGGTGGTGGGGTTAAGAAGGGAGACTCTGGAAGCCCCTTGGGAACCGAGCTATGTGAGCATCTTAAATGATTGGGCTACGTGGTCCTCAACCAGTGGACATCTTAATCATTCACTCATTGTACAACTGTTTATTCACAGCCCCCGCTCCCCCCCCCCCACCTACTTTGTGTCAGGTGGTTTTAGGTACTAGGAAGAAAGTGAATAAAGGAAATAAACATTCCTGCCCTCCTGGGGCTGCTGTTCTAGCAGAGAGAGGCACGTAACTCTATCCTACAACATGGTATGTCAGACATAGTGTGATGGAGAAGGAGGATTGAGGGTGTGCCCCTCCCAGCGGTCAGGGGTCATGAGTGTTGGAGTCTTAAAAAGTTGCAATCAGCAAAGACACTCAGGAAGTGTTCCTGGCCTGTGGAAGTCTATCAGATATTTTTGGCTGTAGCAAAGAAATCAACAAATGCTTAAATGGGTGAAGAGGAAGGATGGGCCTGGGAAAAGACAAAAGCATAACAGATTTAAAGATTTTTTTTGAGACAGAGTCTCAAGCTGTCACCCTGGGTAGAGTGCCATGGCATCACAGCTCACAGCAACCTCAAACTGTTGGGCTTAAGCATTTCACTTGCCTCAACCTCTCAAGTAGCTGGGACTAGAGGAGCCCGCCACAACACCCAGCTATTTTTTGGTTACAATTGTCATTGTTTGGCGGGCCCAGGCTGGATTTGAACCTGCCAGCTCTGGTGTATGTGGCTGGTGCCCTAGCTACTTAAGCTGCAGGTGCCAAGCCCGATTTAAAGATCTCAATTGACCTTTATTCACAGTCCTAGAATTGGGCAGCCCTTGGAGCTCGAGCGGATTCACAGAACTCCAGCTGTAACATAGTCAGATAACATTTATGGGCAGAAAATGTAAGGGGATGGACAGAGACAGCTTAATTGGCTACAGCCTGGTGTTTTGCCTTATTTGAATCAGCTGGCCACCTACAAGTGACTGAAGTGCAGCTGCTGTGATTGACAGAGACTCAACCCCTTGTTTGAAGGGCACACTCCTGAGTTAGGCTTTCCGTTAGTCTGTGCACCAGGCTGGGTTACAGTTTGCCATGTGAGGGCTCAAGCAGGGAGTCATCCTCAGGCTTGAACTTGACAATTCTCACCTTTTGTGAATCATCTAGGTGAGAGTATGACCAGAACTTAGAACATTTAACCATACCTTTGGGTTTTTGGGCTCAGCACATTATTCATATGAGGTCTGACAATTAAGTTCATGAACTCATCCTAGAAAAAGTGCCACGCATCTCATTGCTGAATATCACTAAGGTCACTATAGTGCCAATGGTTGAGACCGAGGAGGTTTGCACTGGATTTGGACAGACTAGAGAAAAACCAAGGAGCCAAGGGGTAGCTGCAACATGCCCTTTATTTAGTTCATGGCTGCCAGTGAGCAGGCCTGGGGACATCGCCGTCATCCATCTTATGGGGATAGTGTGCTAGTGTAAGAAGCTTTCCCCTATGGGAAGGCCACACAGGTAGAAAGCCTTGGGGCCTTATATAATGGCCAGAACAGTGACTCAGAACCAAGTGCTAATGGTGATTACTTAACAGGGCACCTGGGGATTTTTCTAGCCTCGATCTCTGAGATAGTCTTTCCTGCAGGTCTCTGTGTGAGGAGTGTGGAGCATTGCCTCCATATACCACCACAGCACATGCTACAGTAACAATAAAACTTGGGGCCCGTTAATTTTTCTGTCCAGCAGGTAGGAGATGGCGATGTAGCCAGTGGGCAGTGTCTCCTGCAGGGGCAGTCTCTGGCCACCTGACTGCTTCATCAGTACCTGCATGGACCAACAGTATATGCAGTGATGTGATACACTGTGACCTACTTCTGGTGTCCCAGCTGCCACAGCTCTTGCTACATGGCCTGGCCCCACAATGGCCTGTGGATGACCATCCAGTGTTTTAGGTGCCACATGGCCCGTCCACAGGCTCAACCCCCGTAGAGGCAGCCCAGCTGTCTGTACCAATCACTAGTGGTGACAGCTCTGGATTGACCACTAACCAGAGTGCTCCCGACTCAGCCCACTGGCTGCTTTGTCCGGTTCCTATGTCACACCAGATAGTTTCTGTTGGTGGAAGCCTGCAATCGTCCACTGCTCAGTCTGTCCCTGACCTCTGGCTATCAGTGTACCACATGACCTCAGGAATGGGGGCACGCCCCTCCTTACAGGGGCTTTCCGTTGCCTGGGTGTTCTGCACCCTGGCATCTGTGTTTGTCCCGGGACCCAATGCCTCTTGTAACTCAGCCCGTCGTGGGCTGAGGCTACTGCACTGCTGTAAATACGCCCCTCACACTGCACCGGGTCAGTGTCTGGGTGCTGCTGTGTGGCTTAGTGGTCCCGTTGCATACCCTAGCTGCAACAGCGTATGTGGTAAGGTCACAGACACTTTCCACTGTCAGGAGGGCCGTAGAGAGCTCCAGGAGTAGAGCCCATAGGGCCTCCCTGGCCTGTGCCTTGGTCAGGCAGGGCTGCTTCCCTGGCTCTGCCTTGACCTGAGTCAGGAAGTGGAGTCTCCCCACAGGCCTGCTCAGCTGTGCCAGCGCCTCCACGGCCTTCCACTTCTCTCGGAGGTCGCTGTTCTTCACTTTTTGCTGCTCCATAGCTCCCCTGAGCTCTGTGGCTTCTTTCTCCAGACGTGACACCAGGGACTCCAGCTCCTGGAGGCGGGTCTGCTGCTGGTCAGCCTCTGCTTTGCTGGCCAGTGTGGCCCTGATGAGTCAGATTCTCTCCGTGATCTGCGAGTTCCCTACCCTGCCTGTGTGAGCTGCCTGTGGAGACCACTCAGCTCCTCATGTTTACACACCTCTGCTTCGGAGGACTGTGACTTGCTGTGCACCTTGGCCACTTGCCGCTGCCCCTGGGCCCTCTCCACATCTGCCTGGAGGCTGGCCTGGCCTGTCTTTGTGCTGCCGGCTGCAGGCTGACCTGGGCCAGGTGCATCTCTAGGGCCTCCGCACTCTCCTTATGGACCACCGGCAGCTGCAGGATCTGCTTCTCTACGGTGGCTGGCCTGGCTTCCAGAGCCTTCCGCCGCTGCTCCTGCAGTGCAGCCTCCAACTTCCCCACCAGCTTCTCGCTGACCTTGCTGAGTCCCTGCTGTGGCTCCGCTAGCTCTGCATTCTGCCCGCTCTCCACCTGGCCCATGGCCTGGCTCAGAGCATCCTCAGGATGGAGTCTCCTGCCATTGACGGGCCAGCTGTGCATTGGGGCTGTTCTCCAGCTACTCCTGAAGAGTCCAGATCTTGCCCTGGTTGGGGGACGCTTCTGCCTTTTTGTCCTGACTGGGGACCCCCTTTGCCTTTTTCTCTTCCAGCAGGAAGCCTTGTAGGTGAATGGCTCACACACCCGGCCTCAGCCTCCCTTGGTTCTGCCTCTCCCCTCTGGCTCTGTGTCAGGGGTTGGAGCTGTTGCCAGTTTTAACAGTAGGCTGTGAGACTCTGCATCTTATCTTGGTCTTCCCCTGCTGACAAAGGGTTTCCCCACCCCTGAGTGCAGCCGCCCTTCACTGGTTGGCAGCTTCCCCACCCCGAAGCACTTTCTAACCAGCAGCCCGAACTCCCTTTTTCTGTATGGTCTCTGCCTCTCCTAGATCTACAGTGCTGGTCACTTCGCTTATTTCTTGCCCTACGTAAGGTCCCAGTATTGCCACCAAAGACCCAAATATGGCAGAAGGTGTGCTCTGCAGCACAGTGTCCCCCATACCTGCTGTAAAGTGTTCGTCACTGAGACACTGATGTTAAACACAGCATTCCACATGCCCACTTCCTGGAGAACCTGCCAGCAACTCACAGGACCTGGCCGGTCCCAGCATTAGTCCACATAGTACTGACTATGGCCATGACCCGGTCCAGTGGGGAGCGGCCACCTTGGCTATAGCAGCAGCAATTCTGCAGGTGATGCCGCAGCGACAGGTGTGTTGTGACTGAGGCTAATTTCCCGCTCTCTGAGGCTTCCAGGACAATGCTGTCCACCCCTAGATCCCCAAACTCAATGTCCAAGCAGCCAGGGACTTGTTAGTTTTCTGCCTAAGCTGCTCCCCAGCTTCACCCACTCTGTCTGGGTAGACAGACGAAGGGTGGGGTGCTTCGTCATTTGTGAGGGTTCGGCTGCCCATCCTCCTGGGGCCCTTGGCTGTTGCATTTTCACATTTTCTGTTACCACTGGCTGTGCCCTAAAGCAGGGTTCACCTCCCTCCTCTTCCAAGGAGTCTGTAACCACTGCCACCAGAGAGTTCAACTGACCCCATGGGGTCACTGTTGCGTTTGCTCAAGGACCTGTTTCATTTCCCCCAATGTCCTGACTGGGAGTCACACTGCACTCCTAGGGAGCCCCCTCCTTTCCTCCAGGGCCCTGTGCATAAGAAGCTTCCCCAACAGGAAGCCCATCTGAGAAAGTCCCCACAGGCAGAAACCCCTGGGGCCTTATAGAGTGGCCAGAACAACAGTGGCTCCGAATCAAGCACTAATGATGATTTCTAAATCTAACATGGCACCTGCGGCTTAATCGTGGTTATGCAAAACCATAATCAAGGTTGTGGCCTTTGGGGAGAAAGTCTAATTGACCCATCCTCCCCACGGGAAGCTATGTGCCCACACCGGCGCCTAGTCCACCCTTCAGAACAACCATGGGACTCTTTTCCTGACATGGTCATCAGAGCTGTAGTGCAAAGCTTGACAAACTTTGACAAAGTCCACAAACTCCTTCCAGGAGAAGTGCTACATCTCTCATTGGTGAACATCACTGTGGTCCCTTGGCCATCTGGTGACTGTAGTGACATTCAGCAGTACAGGCTGTAGCACTTCTTCTAGGATGAGTTTGAGAACTTGTCTGGCCTCATAGGTTATCAGGCATTTCCCAAAGTTTTTGTCATTTCACCCAGAGGCCCTTTAGTGTTCAGCAGGTGGTTCCATGTAGACATCCAAGACTTTGAGAGGATACAGCACGCCAGGGGACTCTTCTGACGACTGTTGGGAAAGCACCCAAAGACCAAGGCGTCCTCCCTCACAAGAGCTGCTGCAAATGGAACCAATCAAAACCAAAGTCATCAAAGTTCAGGCAGTACAGACGGTTGAGCAGTATTCCAGTCCTAGTGGTCATAGTCCTTGTTGGGGCATAAGGGTGATTAAGGACCATCGCTTTGCTGTCAAACAGTCTGATTTAAAGAGGTGTTCTTTTTGTAATTAACTTGGTAACAAGTCACAGTCATCTGCATCTGAAATCCTGGGAAATCTGTCGTCCTCTGCTAGGTCACAGCTTACTGATAGGTAGAAACTGAAGACAGGAGCTGATTGGAACACACAAGAGCAAAGTGTAACAAAGCAGGTGCACTGGGCTAAGATCTGAGCAATGTTATGGGGGTAAAGGGAGGGGACTGGTCTTATCTGGCTGGCTGAGGGGGCGCTGATGAGCTGGTTTCTGTCAAGGACTCCCCAACTGTTGTTCTCATCAGGATGATGAAGTGGTATCTCGTGATTGGGTCTCTCCAGCCACTCTCTTATTATCAGAGTGTCAGCACATTTCTCTCGGGTGGGTCTGTAGTTGGGCTGGTCTGTAACTGGGCATGTGCAAGGACGAGCCTTATCTGAGTTATGCCCACCTAGAACAGAGCCTCACAGAATGGCTTTTCAAAATAGAGTTAGTTTGGCCTACCTATCACTTACCCGGTTAGCTTTACTCTAAAATCTCCAACAGCATACAGTTCTAGGAGTCTGGAGGGGCCCTTTTGAGGACTTAGATTCGAGGCCACAAAGCTCTGTTGCATTGTGGCTGGTGAGAAGAACTTGGTCTGGTCCTTTCCAAAGGATTTCTTTCTCT
This sequence comes from Galagoides demidoff, assembly GCA_963574575.1. NCBI lineage: Eukaryota > Metazoa > Chordata > Mammalia > Primates > Galagidae > Galagoides > Galagoides demidoff. Next base: position 41,490 of record CAUYQV010111293.1, read on the forward strand.
GACATCATTTCTGGATGGCCCAGTCTCCAGGTTCTAATTTGTGAAGAGTTTCATTGTCCCCAGTCAGTGGATCATGAGAAGCTCCTTTTACTCTGTAAAGATCCTTTTGGCATAATGAATTAAAAGCTGTGTAGTATTTAGTCATATCAGAGAGCAGGAGATACATGAGGCATTATTAGTAACTGTCTTGTAAGAGGTCCATCTATGCTTCCCAGTAGGGGTGAATGTGATCGTCATTAGACAGGTGCCGACAATGGGGGAGTTGTCAGGGACGTATGAACATGAACTGTCCCTGACCCCTCCTCCCACTGGTATGTGACTGTTCAAGGCTAATGGCAGTTCCTTTGGCCCAGGCAGTCTAACTGATTCAGTTAACTTTGCCAGCTTCAATTTCAAAATGCCATTTCTTCTTTTGACCTTTCTAGAAGAATAAGAGTGATAGGGACAAGGGTAGGGCCATTCTGTCCACAAAACCTTGTTTACCGACTTTATAATTTTCAAATAGAATAGGTTCCCTTTGTGTCTGAAGACTTCTTCAGGGATTCCCCCTAGAGGAGACAACATTTTAAATTAAATAATGATTTCTTAGCTACTATACAGCACCAGTTCTCCCACACGAGCAAGCTACTGTCTAACCAGAAAACATGCAAACTGTTATGAGAACGTACTGATACCGCTTTGAAGGGGTATCACCGGAATGAAACACTTGGTAAATGTTCAGATGGCCCATCGGGTGGCAGAAATGGACCAAATGAAGTTTTGCTTGTCTTCCCAGGATGAGGGTTTGATACACCAAATACGTGTTACAAACCACCCTAGCAATTCCGGAACAGTCACCACACCAATATTTTTTCGTAATTTCTATCATTTTGTCTACTCTATCATGAGTTACAGGGTGCAGAACTTTTACTTTTGAGATGGAGCCTCACTTTATTGCCCTTGGTAGAGTAGAGTGCGGTGGTGTCACAGTTCACAGCAACCTCCAGCTCTTGGGCTTAGGTGATTCTCTTGCCTCAGCCTCCCCAGTAGCTGGGACTACAGGTACCTGTCACAATGCCTGGCTTTTTTTGTCTCAGTTTGGCTGGGGCTGGGCTTGAACCCACCACCTCCAGGTATATGGGGCCGGCGCCCTACTCACTGAGCCACAGGCGCCGCCCCAGGGTGCAGAACTTTCAATAATGGAAGCTTTGAGGACCCGAGGATGACCACACAGTTGTCCATTCCCTCCACGAGTCCCCATGTGACATTGAATTTACATCCCTTTCAATACCAGTTTATTTCTCTTATTCAGGTATGTAGCACTGTCCACTAAATGGGTCATCATAGGTGATTTGACTTGGATAAATCTTACGGAGTTCATTCCATTTACACATCTCAGCAATTTCACTGTTGACTAACTTAGTGTGAAAATCTGCCGGTGTGTATCCTTGGTATTTAATTCATTCCCTTTCTGTTTGATGGTGGGTTAGCAGTTTTAGGGACCAGTCAGCTTATTCATAACCGTTCTGAGAATTCTTACCCCATCTAATGATAAGATCTTTTAAAAAAATTATTATTTTTTAAAGTTTTTATCAAGACAGAGTCTTGCTCTGTCACCCCAGGTAGAGTGCAGTGGTGTCATTATAGCTCACTGCAGCCTCTCGCTCCCGAGCTGGCATATACACAGCTTAACTGGTTACAAGCTGGTGTTGTGCCTTATTCTGTTGAAGCTCTGTGATTAACAGAGGCTCAGCCACTTGCTGCAGGGGTATACTCCTAAGTTAGGCTTTGAGTTAGGGCCAGGTTGCATTTTGCCAGATAAGGACTCAGGGCTTAAACTTAATGGGCTCCACGTCCCACGGATGTGTGTCTAAATATTGAACTCTCCCTCCCCCCTCCCTTAATGTTATGCATGAATCAACGTGGAGTACCCCAAATGGGACCTCATTTCATATGGACCCCCAAGCAGGGGAGCCCTTCTCTGCTGGAGAGAGCTGGCCCCCAGCTGGTTTGGGAGCAGGATGTCCCGCCCACTGTGAAGGTTGGGTAAGCTGTCAAGGTAAATTGTTGGCAGCCGGTAAAGACACAGTTTGTTTTTATCTACTCTAGTCTGACCTTCTCGGTATGGGCCTGGTTCCCAAGTTTGCACGGTCTGTCCACCTTCTGGGAGCCTGGTCCCTCCCCTATTTATGCCATTGAGTGGTTTGCTCCTTAAAGAGCTTTCAATCTCTTGAACAGATTCAGGGCAGGATCGATTAGCCCTTGATAAGCTGCCACCAGTGCTGTGCCCTAGACTCTAATTGTGTACTTTCTTCTTTTCCCAAACTAGAAGCCCTTGGAGGGCAGAGGCTGTATTTTCTACTGGTGCCAACTCCCTGCCAGGTCCCTGGCATGGGGACTAGTATATAGTTGGCACTCAAAAATATTTTTAAAGTTAAATGTTGTAAGAGCCCGGCATGTGCAGTAGAGGTTTTCTTTGGGGTTGGTGCCTTTAGGCTCGGCTTGAGTTCTCTAAGACCCCTCTCCCGTCCCTCCTGTGATAGTTACATCACTGGTATACTGGAATGAAGCTTCAAAATGGGCAATGAGAAACCTCCCTGCTGAGTCTATAAGGAAATCAGTTCTTTCTGATTCTCCCCATGAAGGAAGAATCTAATTGAATGTAAACTCATTACATCGCTGAAAATTTCCCCACGATTTCATTATGATGAACATGTCAGGATGTAGTCATAGGAAATGTCTCTGACCTTCAGCTGGGCTCCATGGGGCGAGCTCGGGGGGGGGGGCAGTGGGCGGAGGCCCCCCTTTTTCTAGCATTATAATGCATTCTCTAGTTTCCATGCTTGGGTTTGATCCGTGTTTCTCTATTCATTAGTGGTACAAACTTGGGCCAGTTATCTCGACTTTGCAAGCCTCAGTTTCCTCATCTATAAACTGGAGGTGTTGTCCGAGTGTTACACAGGTGAAATGAGCAAACACATCTGAAGGGCTCAGCACAGCGACCGGCACTGAGCAGATGCCCAGGACGTGTTGGTTACTGTTATCTCACATCAAAGGGCTGGAAGCATAGGAGGAACTCAGGACTGATGTAAGTCCGTGAACTTGGGCATCAGTTTTCCTCCAGGACGTAACCCTCAATGTTACTAAATACCCCTTTTGTTCATCCCCGGTTGCTTAACTTCTCCACAAAGCTTCCTCCAAACCTTTCTTTTCAGTAGCGTGGATCATCCATTCTTTTTTTCATTCGTGTGTAATTAAAGAAACAAAACCCAAAATGGGGATCATCCCATATGTCATGTTTAAAAACATGTTCTTTTCACTTCATGTATTCTGAACTTTTGCTTGTTACTTTGGTGGCCGCATCAGACTCCATAACATGACGTGAATTCACCATGATACTCGTTTTCTCCTTTTCTGAGGGATAATTGAACTATACTCACCTGCACGCATAACCGAGGCGTTTTTAAGTAAGGGCTTGTTGGATACTTAGGTTGGTCCTGATTTTTCTGAATCATTGTTTATTTCTGATCAAGGCAATAACCGCACGCATCTGGAAAGGGCAAATGTTAATAAAAGACTTATAAAAAAAAAAACAAACAGTGGTTCTCCCCCTGCCTTCCACGGTCTTGCCCTCTTTTCCAGAAGTAACCACTTTTGTCTGTTTGTTGAGAAATTTTCTGCCACATTTCCAAATCCATTTATTCTGTAATTTCTCGACTTGGAAGCCAGTGCCCTCCAGTTCTGGTAAATGTTATTTTATCTCCCTTTAATAGTTCCCTCCGCTGGTCCTCTGTTCTCTCTTTATTAGCCATTAGTTGGCTGTTGGGCTTCCTGGACTTAATCTCTCCTTTTCCTCTTTTTTCTCTGTTATTTTATCATCTCTTTGCTCCTCTGCTCTGCATGATGGGAAATTTCATTGACTGCATACAGAGAGCAAATGCTTGTTTTTTGATTGTCTTCATAGCTTTAGCTTTTGGAAACTCTCTTGTCCTCCCTGGTTTCTTCCCCGCCTCTGGCATCCTGTCCCTTTTCACGGATTTATTCTATTTATTCTCATCTCTCTGATAATAGTGATGTTGCCTTCTGTAAATGCCATCTCTCTGAATTCTCTGGGCTCCCTCTGGGAGTTGCCTTTTTTTCCCTGTTGGGTTGTCCCTTGGCAACACTGGAAGTTTGATTTAAAACCATTGGTAGCTGTGTAAAAGAATGGTCCCCTGTGTTAGGAACAGCTGGCATTTTGCGTGCCAGGTGCATGCCAGGTACACAACGCTGAGGCTCGTGGAGGTGAAGTGATTCGCCCAAGCACCCCTGGGATGTGTACTCAGGTCTGTCCGATCCTAAAGTTTGTGCCCTGAGCTTGGGGATGTACTTTTCTTTGATTCCTCTTTGATTACAGGTGAGTCTAAACATTCCCTCAGTTCCTTGGTGCCCTCTGGCAATCTTTTGTGATGTGTTGTCTATTTACACCTTTCCCCCCAGTTTGTAGCTTTAAATTGTTATCATTTTTTTTTGAGACAGAGTCTCACTGTGTTGCCCTTGGTAGTGTGCCGTGGCGTCATAAGTCACATCAACATGAAACTCTTGGGATCAAGTGATTCTCTGGCCTTAGTCTCTTGAGTAGCTGGGACTATAGGTACCTGCCACAATGCCCAGCCAGTTTTTTTACAGATGGGAGTCTCACACTTGCTCAGGCTGCTCTCGAACTTCTGACCTCCAGCAATCCACCTGTCTCAGCCTCTCAGAGTGCTAGGATTATAGGCGTGAGCCACATCATCTGGCCCTCTAAATTATTATTTTGACGTCAACCTTTGAAAGTCTTTTTCTTCTTCTCCCTTATTCTATATCTAGTCTTTTTGAAACTGACCACTGATATGCAACTGTCCTCTTGTCCACTGTAGCAGCTTCCACCCTAGCTCCAGTCACTGGTTGGCACCGTAGCCCCCTCACTGGTGTCTCCGGCTGCTTCTCCCCACCACTTCAGCAGGCTGTGTGATACACGGCTCGCCCCACACAGGTTCAGCCTGGAGCTGGCGGTGTCCCCACCCCACTTCCTCCTGCACCCATCCTCCACAGCTGCTCTGTTTCATGGGCTCTTTCCTCAGTCAGGGCACTCCCTTCTACCAAGTGGTACAGACCCCAGTCCTGGAAGTGTAGCATCCACACTTCTCCAAATTCCTGTCTACACAGAACCTGTGGAGGCAGCTTTCTTTGGATGTAGGGTCTTTGCAGATAATCAAGTTAAGATGAAGTCCTACTGTATCAGGGCAGGCCCTATGTCCAGGAAGACTGGTGTCCATGTAAGAAGAGGGACATTTGGAGGCTGAGACACAGACATACATGGAAAGTATGGCCTTGGGACTGGAATAATATTTCCACAAGCCAAGGAATACTAAGACTGCCAGCAACAACTGGAGGTTGTAGGAAGCAAGAGGATTTCCTTTCTAGAGCCATTAGATGGGTAGGGGTGTCCAACCTTTTGGCTTTTCTGGAAGAATTGTTGTCTTGGGTCACACGTGCAATACATAAATACTAACAAAAGATGATGAGCAACATGAAAAGGTCTGTCTGTGCGTCATGATGTACACCACCACGTATAAGCAGAGAAGTCCTCACTAATCCACATGTGGCCCATGGGCCATAGGTTGGACACCCCTGTAAGAGGGATCATGGCCCAGCAACACCTCGATTTTGCTCTTGTGGCTTCCAGAACGGTGACAGAATATGCTTGTGTTGTTGGAAGCTACTCAGTCTGGGCAGTATTTATCATGGAATATTATAGCAGGCCAGGAAACCAGTACATTCTCTTTTACTGGTCCTGGACTTATCCATGGCAGGGATAAGCCCTGTCATCTCTCCCAGATATGTCTCAAATTTGACCACCTTTCTTCACCTGCACTTCATCATCACCTCACTTGGAGCTCCTAAAGGGGCCCCATGGCTGGGTTCTCTGCTCCCTGCCATCTGCAGAGTGAGCTTTTATAATGCAGATCAGTCCACCTCACTCCCTGTGGCCTCTGAGGACCTTCCCTCCTCTCTTTCCTTTTCTGGAACCCTCCCTGCTTTGGTCACTCTGCTTCCCTCACAGTCATTTCTTTGCTGCTGCAGACAGACCAAACCTATTCTGACCTGAGGAATTTCCCTTGATGGGCCCTCTGCTCCTTCTCATCACTGGGTCTCAGCTCAAATGTCGTCTCCGGGGAGGAATGGCCTCTCTGTCACTCCTGTCCCAGGATATCACTTTGTTCCTTCTTTCTCTGGTTTTCTCGTGTCTTTGCTTTCTTGTTTAGCTCCTGTCTGCTCTTGCTTGATGGAGAATGTGCCTGTCTTGTTCTTTACAATCCCCAGTGCCCGGCAGAGAGTAGGCACATGATAAATAGTGCCCGGATGTATTAATGCTGCTCAGAATTGGCTTCCCACATCACATTTGAGGTTCTCTAACACTCCTCTTCCCAGAGTTCTCCAAGTCTCAACCCCTCTGCATGCGGTCCCAGCTGGGCATATTCCCATCTTCTCTGCGGCTTTGTCCCTTACATACCCATACAACCTGTGCTTTGCCTTGAACCTGCCCTGCTGCTCCTGGGGTGCCCCTCTCTCACCTGCTCCCCCTCTCAACATGCTTTTTAGCCTTTCATGCGTCCTTCTGTACAGCCTCTGGGCAAAGTCTTGTTCCAGTCTCTCCCGTTGAAGCCCGGCCCCACTCCCTATCTGGATTCCCTGGGTTGCACTGCATTTGGCTTCCTGGTATAGTTTTTGCCACACCCCACCCTCCCTGACATTCCGAGTCCTGCCAGCACCTTGCTGCCTGTCTCCTACAGTTGGTGGGCAAAGTTCTTGTGTACCATTTGTACCCCACTTGTCCATATTATTGAAGTGGGTTGAAATTTACGGGGTCAGTGATCTGTCGAGAAGTTCAAGGGGACTTTTTAGTGCTGGGGAATGACTGCTCTACATGGAGCCGTCTGGTCACTCCACACACACGTTATTGTCTATTCATAGACGTGTGTATCTGCTATCTGCAGGAAGGGTGAATTGGGCTGATATTCCCTAGGCCTCTGGCAGGTAGATCCTAAGGCTCTGACTCCTCCCTCTTCTCAAGTCATTGGCTGCAGTGATGATGTAATAAACGGGCAGCAAGCACCCAGCGTGTGGTTTTCTGTGCTGTGCATTTCACAAGTGGAATTTCCATCTAATCTGAACTCCAGGAAATAAGTGTCAACTCAGGGAGGCAGGATCACAAGAGCGGGGACACACAATAGCCACACCGGCCCGGTTTGAATCTCGGCTCTGCCCCTTATTTAAGCTATGAGGCCTTGTTCAATTAGGTAATGTCTCTGTGCCTCACGTGAGAAATAGGAATAATAACAATACCTCACTCTTAATGTCAGGAGGATTGAGAAGGCTCCTCTTTAAATGTTCATATTATTGATTTCATTTTATTTACAAATGGTACTCTTATTTCTATTCTCATTTCTCTTTTGCATATGAAGAAATAGTATCCCTAGAGAGGCTAATCTCTTACCCAGTATCCCTCAGCTGGGGAATGTTGGAGCTTCAGGTGATCGGACTTCAGGGTTAGGCCTTCTCTCCACCACGAGAGCAGAAAGATGAGGTACGTACCCCAGAATTACTGGTGGGCGTTGGGTTGCCAGATAAAGCATTAGGATACCCAGTTACATTTATATTTCAATAAAATAATGAATCATTTTTAGTATGCCTCATGCAACATTTAGGGTCCTGGCTACCATAAAAATATTGTTTATCCAGAATTCTGATTTACCTGGGTGCTCTTAAACTTCTATTTGCTGTATTGGGCGATTCTCAGAGGGAGCTTTTCACACTATGTTCAGTCCCCTCTTAAAGTTCTGCACCATCCCACCCGCCTCTTGCCCTCCATCTCCCAGGATTCTCTGCCATCATACCTGGGAGTCTCTTGCATCCCTCAGGTGAGTCGGGACAGAGGACACCTGGAGAACCCGTGTTTTCCTGAGTGGTTGAATGAAATGCAACTTTATTTGGAATCAGGGAGGCATTTTTCCTTCTCTTGGACCTTGAAGATTGCCCCGAGCCTCATGGCCAGTGTGAGCCAGGAGAGAGGCACACAACCTTGGTGGTGTGTCACCTGTCTTGAGGGAGGGGAGTGAAGTGGAGAAGCCACTGATCACTGTCTCTTTGGGTTTTTACTCAATGGAGCTGACTCTTCTCTCCTCCTCCAAATGCTGGCAGGGGCTGCTCCCTTAGCAGCCAGATCTGGGACAGATTGGATCAGTGTGATGAGTGGTGGTGCTGGGGCGGGGGGAGGCTTGACCAGCTGGTGTGGTTGTCCGTCAACAGGCCCAAGTTGAGAGGGTGCTCATGGGTTGGTGGCTGGGTGCCACAGGGAGGCAGCTTGGGGCAACATGTTCACACTCTCTTGGTGACCAGCTGGGGAAAGGTTTAATAAAGATACACCCCCTGCCTCTGCCCATCACCCTGCCTTTTTTTTTTTTTTCTTGTTTCAGTCTGCATGGAATTAATAATTTTGAAAGCTGAAGGATTTTGGGAGTCCTCCCTTATTTAGCCAGCCCGAATCTGCCTTGAGCGGGTAGAAGTAATTAATATACTTGCACTTCTGTTATTCAAAGTAATGGGTTTGTAGGAGAGCAACACCAAACTCGAACAAAAAGACCAGGTGTTATTAGACCTTGGAGCACAGCGGTCTGATTTAAGTGTAGTTAAGATCATTGCCGATGGGGGCTCCAGTGCAGGTGGGTGTCTCATTCAGGGTAGTTACTTAGTAAATGTTTGTTGAGCTAAGTTGGAAATGGGAGCTTAGATTTGGAGCAGGACTAGGCTGGGTGGCTCTTTTTCAGCTCTGTTTTCATGGCATAGGAGTTAGAATTAGGTTTATTTTTGGTAAATTTGAAGCCCAGACACGTCCTGGGTGGCTGTCCTTGCTTTAAGGTTTAAGGGGGGACTAGGACTTCACCAGTGAGGAGGACCTGTGGCCACTGGGAATGGATGTGGAGAGACCCCTTTGGATATGACTGCCTTCCTTTTCCAACACTGCTGGTCGGTAGGGTTTACACATGGCCTGCTCTCAGCTCTGGGCCTGGTCCTTCTCAGGTACTTAGTGACAGTATCAGAGGACCCAAGCCTGTCCCCAGAGGGATTATTTTATATCTAGAACCTGGATACCTAACATGCTGTCAGCCTTTTTAAGACTTAAAAACTGGATTATATATAATAATATGCCTAGATCTTACGTGGGTTTCAACACATGTACACCCCTGCATTACCACCATTCAAACCAGAAAGAGCTCCGGTCCTTTAAGTCACTTCTGCCCCTCCTCCCAACTACCTACTTTAGGGCTGATGTCATCATGGACTCGTTTTGCATATTCTTGTGTTGAAATGGAATCAGACTCTGTGTGTGTATAATCCTGTTGTCTGCCTTTCACTCAGTGTAGCAATTTTGACATCCGTCCAGTGCTGCTGTGATGTCGTTTGCTTTGCTTCTTTTTATCGCTCTAGACTACGCCGTTTTGTAAATATATGACAACGTGTTTATGTTTTCTCCTGTTGATGGACATTTGGGTTGTTTCCAATTTGGGGCTACCACAAATAGAGCCGCCGCGAACATTCTGGTATAAGTCTGTGTGGATGTGTATTTTCGTTTCTCTTGGGTAGCTATCTAGGAGAGAAATTACTGGGTCATATTGTAGATTTTCTTCCTTCCTTCCTTCCTTTTTTAAAGCAAGAATGCTCTTCCCTGGTTTGGAGAACATAAGCCAAGCTCTTGCCCATCATGATTATCATGGGACAGATATAGCTAAGGAGAGTCCAGTCGTTCAAGCAGATCTACGTCAGTTAATAACTGCGGTTGAAGCTGAATGTAATTGATTATAATTTTTAGATGTGAGGTTTATTTTAGTAAAATTATATGAAGCTAGTCTGTTATGAAAGCTTGTTGATAAAAGCCAATTAGGTACTGACGGAGCCCCCGTACAAATTTGATTCACACTTGAGTCATGATTAATAACCTGACGTGCCAAATTTAAAAGGTGACTCAATGCAGAATTCATGTGGGCACCCATCATAGGATTCTGATGGAGTGAATTGACGTTGCATGGACATGGGTGATCACATTTAGGAGGGTGACATTCAGATTCCTCCCTTCTGTCTCGTCTGTGGTCTGGATTTGGTCCACAGCCCAGCAGCCAGACTGTTGCGTCCAGTCTGCCCCCTCCCATGCCACTGTGCCCTGCAGAGGACCCGCCGTGGTTACCTAGCCCTGATCTGCTCTGTGCTGGCTGAGCCCCTTCAGCATCATGTGTGGGGCTTTAAAACACGGCTCTAGGCCCTGGCCAGCCCAGTCTGGTTCAGTGGGCTGTGGAGGGGCCCTGGTATCTGTATTTCGGAAACTCCAGTTGATGTTCCTGTGCCGTCAGAGTGGGATACAGCCGAGCCATTGTCTAAAGTCCAAACCATTCTCCCCTCCACCCCACAACACGCCCTCTTCTTTAGCCAGGCAGATCCCCTTGCAGTCCCCACAGCATAAGCTTTGGCATGCTTGCCCAGCCTCGCCCCCTCTGTTTTTCTCAGCTGGAAAGAGCCCACCCTTGCTTCCATTTCTAAAACTGTGTCCAACCTTCAAGAACCCCTTCCTGTTCTTTGATGTTCTATTTTTTTTTTTTTTTTTAAAACAATGTTGGTGCCTCCTTTTCTGGCATGACTGCAGACTCTTCGCTTATCCTTCCTGATGTCTTCTGTGGTCTCTCCTTACGGTCCATAGCAAACTCCCAGAAGGTAAGACCCGGATGTGTGCTGGATCTTTAACATAACATTGGCCATGTTCACAATCACTGACTAGCCGCTTGCTGATTGATTTGGGGGGTTTATTTTTGAGACAGAGTCTTGCTTTGTCACCCCGGCTAGCGTATAGTGGCATCAGTGTCATTGTAGCTTACTGCAGCTTCCAATTCCTTCCTCCTCCCTCAGCTCCTGAGTAGCTGCAACTACAGGCATCTGCCGCCATACCTGGCTAGTTTTTCTGTTTTTTAGTTTCACTCTTGCTCATGCTGGTCTTGAACTGCTGAGCTCAAGGGATCCCCCAACCTCGGTCGCCCAAAGTGCTAGAATTACAGGCATGAGCCACTGCACCTGGCCCTGATTGACTTTTAAAAATTAATTTTGTGTCTAATTTGGAGACAGTACTTGGCCTTTGTACTTTCAGAGTAATTGTTTCCTTGACATATATGGACTGCAAGTTCATGCCTGTTCCTTAATTACCCAGTAACCTTCTGGCGGTTACAGTCTTTAAGGGAGACCTCCTCCGTGGGTGCTGTTCTTTTGAACTCCCTGTGTTCCTGTCTCCTGTCTGCTTCTCTGTCCCTTCTTTAGAGGGGCAGATAATTGATACTGAAAAATCAGTGCCTGGTAAATGAGCTGTGTGCAATGATTTTCCTTTTTCCTTTTTATTAAGAAGGAAATTTTGTTTTGTAGCTTGGATTATCTTTCAGTGTTTAAGCTGTCATTACTATAGTCAAGGAGATGTTCAACAGCACCCATGATGCCGGAATATTCTGATGTATCCTTCAAGGGACTATTTGCAAATTTATCTTTATTTCCAGAGCTGAAATTATTCCAAAAGGAGCTCGTCAACAGAAATGAAAAGGTTTGCCTACCACAGGCCAGGTGTTTAGCCAATTATTATTGATTATTCTGCGCTGGCACCTCTGACACCAGAAGGAACTTAGCAGTACTATAAAGTGTGGGTCCCCGTGGCATTCTGCATGCTATTTTGAGAAAAAAAGATCATACTGTGCGCACTTTGGGGTATTAAGAACCGCAGAAGGGAAATCTGGGGGTGTTTACTCTCAGGGAACATGGAAAGAGTTTGCAAATATCTGCTGATTTTAAGTGTTTTCTGCGGCTCCTTTCTGTCTTCCGGTTTTAAGGCTGTGATTTAGGAGCCTTTGATAGAAACACACAGCGTGGGTGGGTGTCACGTGGCCATGCAGCAATGTTTCCGAAAGTTGTGTTTTGTGCGTAGCATCCTTTATGGGGAGGGTGGGATGCTGGGTGCCTCTATTCCAGCACACAGACCCTCACTTTTCACTGCAGCACACAGCGTGGTACCCTCACCCTTAGCTGCGCTGGGGGTCCTGGAATGTCTGCTGTTACCCGGCCCCATGGGGGGCAGGAGCAATCTGGGGTCTCCTTGCTTCTTACCCAGCTTCCCCCTAGCTGGCGAAGGCCTATCTGCACGCTGCTGTTCCCAGGCTCTGGGGCTGTCTGGGGCTCCACGGGGTTGGGTACTCAGCATCACATCCCCCCGGCCCAGGTGTAGGCCTTTTCAGCGGGCCTCAGGGATCACCTGCACCTTTTTTCTGAGCTTCCACAGCATCACAACTGCCACATCCTCTTCCTTTCCTTTTGTTTGTGGCCTTCAGATCTACCTTAGTCCTGAGCTTTTGTGCTCGCGGGAATTTGGGAGCCAGCTGCTTGTGACGGACTGGCCCAGTTTAATGAGAAGTCCTGCAGTGTGTGTACATTTTGTAATCCAAAGTGGACTAGGGATTTCACATTAGCATAGTAAACATCTGAAAATTCTCTTTAGGGGGAAATTATTCTCTGCTTAAATACAGAGTAGGGGGCATTGTGAATACTGTGTTCTTTTTAAAGAATTTCACACGTCCACAAGTCAGACGGTAGGGTGAAGAGCCTGGGCCTGGCTGTCACTTCTAGCTCGCTAGGCTTGGGTGAGTTACTGAACTGCTCTGAGCCCCAGCGAGGAGGCTGTTGGTCATAATGAGAAAAGCATGTCGTCTATCCCCTCTGACTTACCTCCTAGCAAAGCTCTGGGCCGAGCCATTGTTAACCCTGAAAGCAAACCGGGGGTGCTCATGGCTTCAGATCTTTGCTCCTGGTTTATGTTCCTTAGCTTGAAGGAGCTTGCTCTGTCTTCTCTCAGGCCTTGGTTATTTCTCTTATTTGCTTATTTTATTGCTTATTATTATTGCTTGTTATTTTAGTAAGCTCTTTTTTTTGCAAGTATTGTAGGTTTTTGGAAAAGTTGCAGCAATAGTGTAGGGAGTTTCTGTATGCCCTTCACCCAGCTTCCCCTGACGCGAACATCTTACTTACATAATCATGGTACATTTGTCAAAACTAAGAAATTAATTGGTATGTTAGCATTCCTAAACTCCAGGCTGGTTTGGATGTCACCAATTTCCTTATTAATGTCCTTCTTGTGTTCTAGGAGCCCAATCAGGGCACATATTGCATTTAAATGGTTCTAATTTTAAAGGAGAGTTTGCAATAGAGGACATGTGCCTTTCATTTGGAGACCTAGATCAAAAGTAAGATATTGGTGTGTTTTGTTGTGAAGCCCTCAGGTTTGGCTGTGATGCAGGAAGAGCATCACTGCGAGTGATACTGCGAGTTACAACATTTACAACATTGCTTGTTTTTCTACTTCTAAGGCAGTCAGCAGCTGTTAATGGGTTTAAGTTTATAAGATCGGATCGATCTTCCAGAGGCAAGTGTTTAACAGGATCATTACCACTGTTTATTAGTTGCCCACAATTTTCCATTGCTGGGTTTTCTTGGAGTAGTTTATATGAATAATATTGGGGAAAGCCATTGGGGATCCATCACAATTCCGATGGGATGCCATGGGATCCATCACATTCCATTATGGCTGAAGCTGCTTCATCTCAGACTTTGGTTTCAGGGTTCTTCGCCTGATATTAGGGGAGGCAGTAATTTAAACCTGGTCTTTAATGTGTAGCTCTTTGAATTTGTTAAAAGACTCTGTGTTGTTGTGGGGGTAAATGATGGTGCCAGTTGGTTCTGGGGGTGATGTGGTCAACTTTGGATGGCGTTAGCTTGCCCTGAGGCTTTGGGAGAGCCACTGTGCTCCTCTGGGTCTCAGCTTTTCCTTCTGTTAAGTGAAGTGTTTGGACTCAGTAGTCTCCTAAAGTCCCTTTCAGCTCTGAATGCATCTGTGATTCTGTCCATAGACTGTTCAGTAGATTATCTGTGATGCTTTGAAAGCTCCCTGTTGACTCATTTCCATATTCATGAAAAAACTCCATTATTACTCAGCCAGTGTTTGTCAAAGGATCGAAGGCATGTGAGTATGAGCCTATATAGTACTTAATTTGGAAGGTAAAAATTACTGTAAAATTTAGGTAACAGACCACAAAAATGAGTGTTGAATCACTTCCTAATCACACGTTCTGGTTTCTCACCCCCATTGCTCCCTCCCATTAGGGAGGTTGACAGAGAACTTGTTTAGGAAACCAATAGTGAACAGCTGCTCTGTTCAGGGCTCTTCCGATGGGGATGCTGGGGTGCAGGGATGCTCAAGCTGTAGCCCCAATCCTGCCCACGTACTAGGACCCCAGGGAAATATGGACACAAAGAATCCAGGGTGATGGAAAAGGGCCACTCTGGAAGGGGGGTACAGAGCAAGGTGGGAGGATGAGCTGTGTGTTTGGAGAGGGCAGGCTCAGGAAGAGGGCAGAATCCAAAGTAACACCCACTCATAACGTATTTCCTGCCAGGAACTGGGTTAGTGTCATATGCCCGTTGCTTCTTATAATTCTTATAACAACCTTGTAAATAGTATCATTGTCAGGTGACAAAACCAAGCTGGGAAGAGCCTTGGGTTATTTGCTCCTACCTAATTGGTAAGGAGCAGAGCCAAAATTCAAAGTTGGACCCAATTCTCTATCCTGTGTTTTTCCATTATAAACATGGACTTGGGCAAAGGGTTTGAGGATGCTTGGAAGAAAGGGGACGTGTGGCAGGCCTTGGGACTTTGTCCTTGTCGCAGATGGAGGTGCTTGGGTCAACGAAAGGGAGCTGATGAGTTCAGCACCCAACTAGGGGCAAAGTTCAGGATGAGTCCTGGAGGGCTGATTAGGCCAAACTCAGGTTTTATTTTGTTTGTTTTTGATGTAAAATTTACAAAACATAAAATAAAGCCATTTAAAGTATACAGCCCAGTGGCATTCACAGTGTTGTGCAACCAACAGTTCATACTGGACTTTTCTTCTCCTGGTCGTGTTCTTCCTCTTGGGAACTGAAGAATGAATTTAAGTTTATTAGAAGATGGAAAAGCTGGCCGGGTGCAGTGATTGCTTGAGCTCGGGAGTTTGAGATCAGCCTGAGAAAGACCAAGATTAAGTCTCAACTAAAAATAGGAAAATTACCCAGGCATTGTGGTGGGCACCTGTAGTCCCAGCCACTTGGGAGGCTGAGGCAAGAGGACCGCCTGACCCAGGAGTTTGAGGTTGCTGTGAGCTATGACACCATGGTACTCTATTCTGGGGCAACAGAGTGAGACTCTGCCTCAAAAACAAAAAAAGAAGTTGATTAAAAGAAGACAGAAGGCATCCCTAATGGGTTGCAATCGCAGCAGGGCTAGATTTGGGCTTTTCTACCTTGTCTGCCTGTGGACACTGATTGAGTCCTTCAAACTTAGCTGGCTTACAGTGATTGGTTTAGTTAAGCCTTAACTGACTGGTCTCTGTTGATTGGCCCTTTATGTGTGGGGAAGGTTTTTTCTGCCCAATCCTCAGGGAAGTCCCTCCCCTGAAATTGCCCTGCCTAGCAACAGACTGTGACCAATGGCTGTAGGGGTTACTCTAAAGGAGTCCCTCCCCCTTATTCTCCATGACTATTTCCCAGTCTCTGCTTTTAAAGCCTTCTAAGGCTATCACCATCCCCTTGTCCCCTTGAATCTCACCTGAACTGCTCATTCAGCGGCCTTCCTCCTCCCCCTTTAGCCAGCCCCGCCAATCACCCTTCTGCAGTCTGTCTCTGCGGACTTACCTCTTCTAGACATTGCATGTGTATGGAACCAGAAAGCATGGCAATTGACCTTTGGGGTCTTGCTGCTTTCGCTTAGTGTCATGTTTTTGAGCTTCTTCCAAGTTGTGGCATTTCATGGCTTCTTCATGGAATGTTTGTCCATCCACCCACTGGTGGACATTGGGCTTTGACCATCTTGTGGCAATTGTGGTCAAGATCAGATTTTTTAATTAAGTCGTGCATTCATTCTTTGGCTTGCCTGCATAGAGGTGAAGGTTGAAGTCCTGGTTTTGCCTGAGAATCAAGAAAGCATGTGAAGAAGAGAGCTAAGGGGAAATTCAACCTTGGGTACAGGAAGAAGTGAAGAAATTATACCTTCCTAAACATCAGCTTGCCCAACGATCACTCTATGCAAACATTCAAATTTCTGAGCCCTGCGGTAGGCCTACCAAACCAGCCAAAGACTAAAGTTCAGCCCCTTTTCTTTTGTTGTTTTTTTTCTTCCTCAGCTCTTTTGCTGGTGTTGTGGTTTTTTTTTTTTTTTTTTTGTGGTTTTTTGGGCTAGGGCTGGGTTTGAACCCACCACCTCTGGTATATGGGGCTGGCGCCCTACTCCTTTGAGCCACAGGCGCCTCCCTGCAGGTGTTTTTTGTTGTTGATCTTGAAATACTTATTCCCTTGAGCTTCTTCCATTATTTAGCAAAAGAATACAGGGCTGCTTTGGGCTCAGCAACTTTGAGCTTGGAGGATGGTTGCTACATAAGCTTTCCCTGCACTCATTGATTGATTGAGCATTTTATTTTCATTCTGGGACTAAAGAGGCATTTCATTTTGGGGTGCAGAGGGGCCCTGCTGTAGGTGTTGAAACTTGATCATGCATTCCTTGCCTAGACTAAGATGGGGAGTAAGGTCTCCTCGTGGTGTCTTCAGGGTTGGTCCTCCAAGTCTAGCTGTTGGGCTATACAAGCAGGGTCACAGGTGCAGGAAGAATCTTTCTGTCTACTCCCTGGGGTCACAAAGGGTCTAGCTGGTGAGATTTGCCTTTATAACCCATTTCCTGAAGTCCACTATTCTCTCTCCCTGCAGACCCTTAGCGGTAGTTGAGGGTTAATCAGATACTTTGCTTCCTGCTTCTCTGGCTGTTGGTTAATATGTCACCACATCCAGATTAAAAAATCCCCAACATTTGTGGGAACTTTGCTGGCGTTGAGAGCTTCAGGTAGGCCACCTACTTTGGGGGACTTTTAAAAAAGTAATGGTTGCCATAGGAGCCAACAGTTAGACTGCTTGGTATTTATTTACCCAAATGAACTGAAAACTTCTGTCCACACGAAAACCTGCACACGAATGTTTGTGGCTGTGTTATTCTTAATTGCCAAAACTTGGAAGCAACCAGGCTGCCCTTGGGTAGGAGACCGGACAAATACACTGTGGTACATTCAGACAACGTGATGTTATTCAGCTTTCAAAAGAAATGTGCTAACAAGTCGTGAAAAGATGCCTTCGGAACTTAAACGGATATTGCCAAGTGATAGAAGCTGATCTGAAAGGGCTACATAGTGTATAATTTCAACTCTGGGACGTTCTGGAAAATGCAAAACTATGAAGACAGTAAAAAAACCTAGGGGTTTCCAGGATTTAGGGGAGAAGGATGAACAGGTGGAGGGACAAGGGATCTTCAGGGCAGTGAAACTGCGCCGCCTGATACTGTGACGGTGAACACATGTCATTGTGTATTTGTCAAGACCCACAGAATGTGCAGAGTGGAGTGGACCCTGATCTGAGCTGTGTGCCGTGGGCTGTAATGCTGCATCCATGAAAGCTCAGCAGTTACATTAACTTTTTTTTTTGAGGCAGAGTCTCACTTTGTCACCCTGGGTAGAGTGCTGGGTGTCACAGATCACAGCAACCTCACACTTTCATCCTCAAGCAATTCTTTTCTCTCAGCTTCCCAAGTAACTGGGACTACAGGTGCCCACCACAACACCTGGCTGTTTTTCGAGATGGAGCTGCACTCTGGCTCAGGCTGGTCTTGAACCTGTGAGCTCAGGCAGTCCACTTGCCTGGGCCTCCCAGATTGCTAGGACTATGGGCATGAGCCACCTCACCTGGCCTAATCAGTTGTGTTAAATGCACCACTGTGGTGTGAGAAGTTGATAGTGGGGGAGAGTGTGTGTATATGAGAACTGGGGGTATATGACTATTTTCCATACTTTCTACTCAGTTTTTCTGCAAACCACGTGCTCTAAGATTTTTTCTTTTAAATTTCAGATTAATATGAGGGTACAAACAATTAGGTTGCAATGTTTGCATTTGTTGGGTAGAGTGCCTATAGTAGTTGTATCCCACACTTGGAGGGTGGGCCATATGCCTTTACATTGTGCTGTTAAGTGGGGGAGCACACCAACCCCCCTTTGCCTTTACATGCTGTATTAGTTTCCATTTGCTGCTGTAACAAACTTCTACAAACATAGTGGGTTAAAACAACTTGAGTTTATTATTTTATAGTGCTGAGGTCAGAGGCCCACAGTGGCTTAAGTGAGATCAGATGAAGGTGGCCACAGGGGTGTGTTGTTTTGGAGGCTTCAGAGGAGCTTCTGTTTCCTTCCCAGCCCTGAGGCCCACTTGCATGCCTTGGCTCCTGACATTTGCTCCATCTTCAAGCCCCAGCACAGGGTGTCCCAGTCTTTCTCCCTGACAACTTCTGCCTTTGTCATCACATCTCCTGTCCAACTCTGACCTTCTTATTCACTCATGAGAACTGTTATGATTACACTGGCCTTGCTCAGACAATCTTGGATGATCCCCTATCTCAAGGTTCTTAATTTAATCATACCTGCAGAGTCCTTTTTGCTATGAAAGGTGAAACATTCACGGATTTTGGGCATTAGGACGTGGTCATCTTTCCTACCACACATGCTCTGTAAATAATTTCTTTTTGGACCCTACTGTCCTTGTAGGCAGGCAACCCAATTCCATTTCCAGATTGTTTGGTTGTTTCCTAGTTTATGGAGGAGACTGGGATGCTGTCAAGGAAAGGAAATGAAGGAAATCCAGCTGGGCCTGGATTTGTCAGGCAAGATAGATACAAAACAGTGATTCTCAGGGAGGGGGCCCTCCTAAGTTACGTAACATGCTTTTGCCTTACGGATACCTCTGATTCCAGCATGCCCTCCCTTGAGAGATGCTTCTCTTCTGCCCTACCTTGAATAACTTGTTGGTGAGAACTTTGTGTGTTTCTCACAATTAGGGGATGTATCCCTCTGTGAAGCAGCAGAATGGAAGGAATTTTGACAGAAGGGATTGGACTTTGCGTGGGAAAGGAGATAAAGTCAGGGAAGAAACTCAGGTCATGTTGACAACGATGTTGTATTTCCTTGTCGAAGGATGTAGGGAGGGGAGCATTTAGACTCAGGATCAAGTGGTTTTTAGAGTTGTTGAAAGTGGGACCATGTGGGAGACCTTGAAACATACCAGGAGAGAGGTTGCTGGACAGGTCCAGCTTAGAAGGAGGGAAAGGCCGTCTCCATCCCTAAGCTTGTGCCGGTCCTCCTCGGTGGGGCTGTTGAATTCTAGACTTACCGAGACTAAGTCTGGGAAAGAGATGGATTAGGCTGTGATGGGGAGGAGGAGCCCTCACACTTGCTTTAATGATCTTTTTTGACAGCTGGGTTCATGGACTTGAACTGGTCGGCATCAGCTCCCATTCTATTTAGCCGGGGCATTTTCATTCTTTCTGGGAGTCTCTGAAGCAGGTGCGGTTTCACTGGGAGAATTTGGCCCAGAGCAAGAGGCTGTGTATGAATGACGCCTGGCAGAAGGCAGTTTGTGGATTTGTTCCTTATTGTTGCTGTTGAAATACCGGGCTTTGTCACTCTGCATGTTATTTTGGAGATGGGTGATGCAGGTAATTTTTTTAAGGCAAGGCATAATTAAGTAATTTTTAGAAACCCATTCAACATTTCCTGTGTTGATGATGCCTGTCGAATAGTAATGATGGCAGTGGGCGTACTCTCTCCAAAAGATACCCCGGCATCTGTAAGAGTAAACAAGCCACAGACGCGTGTTTCATTTGGCCGGTGATGGAGAGCCTGTTATCACACACGCCTCGCTGCGATTCGAGACCAGCCTCATTTTCCTCTTCTCCTTCATGATTCTCCCCTCATCAAGTGGGTTCTGGCCTTGCTTGGTCAGTGCCCTGGATCTGCCACTTATTGCTTATGTGACCCCGAGATTCAAACTCTTTATCTACAAGTAACAATAGAAAAACAGGCTCTGCCCCCTGGAGTTGTTGTGATGATCAAATAAGATGTGAGCCGTAAAGCTTAGTCCCTGGAAATAGTAGATGATCAATCAGTTTTAGAGACAAAAAAAAAAAAAATGGATGAGGCCAATTTTGTGGTCTTTAAATATTTCAAAGGTTGTCACATATCACAGAGGAGAGACATTCTTTGGTGCTCTAAAGAGCAGAAGTCCAGCCGATAGGTGCAAATGGAAGGGAGATGGATTTCAGCCCAGCATAAGGAAGGACTGTGTAATAATTAGAGCTTTGTTCTAATGCAGTGGAGCTCATGAAATAGTGAGCAGTATTTGATTAGAACAGGGTTTTTCAGTGTTAGTACTGACATTTAAGGCCAGACAATTCTTTGTGGTCAGGGACGTGCTGTGCCTTGTAAGGTGTTTGCTAACAGCATCCTTGGCCTCTACTTACTAGATGTCAGCAGCAGCCTTTCCTACCCTGATCCCGATGTGTCAACTAAAAACATCTCCAGGCACTGCCAGATGTCCTGCGGAAGGCAAAATCATCCCTAGTGGAGAACCACTGAATTATAGGCTAGTTGACGGCATTCTCCTAGGGCCAACTCTATCCTACTCCAAACTGAGTTCTAACAAAGGTAGTTCAGCAGTTCTGGAGGTGGCTTTCTGGTTTGGGATAACACTTACCACTTGATATTAAAGGCCTAACTCACATGAAATGGTAGGGTCTGTGCGAGCCGCAGGGAGCATGAGGCCCCACGGGGAAGGCCGGCCGTGGTGGTTCTGATGATCTCTTCTTCCCCGTGGCTTTGCAGGTCATGTTAGCAGCTTCCTATTGGTCTCTCCTGGCCCCAGCGGTTGAGATGGCCACATCCTCAGGGGGCTTTGGTGCCTTTGCCTTCTTCCCAGTGGCTGTTGGCTTCACCCTTGGAGCTGCTTTTGTCTACCTGGCTGACCTCCTGATGCCTCACCTGGTGAGTACTGCTTGACTTTGGGCTGTCGTGTTGGGATATGGCTAGGTCTGTGCCATGTCTTATATCTGTTTAAATTGAATGGCTTGGCGCCTGTGGCTCAAGTGGCTAAGGTACCAGGCACATACACCTAAGGTGG
>CAUYQV010111294.1:0-14684 GCA_963574575.1 Galagoides demidoff
TATAAAAGGCAGCTCACCCTCACACCTGAGCTGCTGACTGTCTCTCGGAGCAGCAGCCCCTGCAGCAGGTAAAATAAATTTCCAATAATTAACCTAAGTGGGGGTCCGAGTCTATTTTTCCAGGTCCCCTAAGTTATTTCAGTATCTTGCTCTTGTTCAGGTTGGTTTTGAACTCCTGAGCTCATGGGATCCTCCTACCTTGGCTGAGTGCCATGATTAGTTTTCTTTTGAAGACAAAAAATAAAAATGAGAATTCTTTTCAATGTGAAAATATTTAGCTATATTAAAGTTTTTTTCTAAGTCTTTATAATGATTTCTTTAAATATAATTTATATTTTATAATTAGAAAAAAAATTTTTGGGTTTAAAACATAGCAAAGCTAAATTTTTCTCAGGTGTTCCTAACCAAAGTGTTTTTAAGCAGCATTGAAAAATGGCATTGTCCTTTCTTTTAGCAAAATGCAAATGCTGTGACTCCAATTTTATCAAAGATTGTACAAATATCTTTGTACCATAGATTCCTAGAAGTGAAATTGTGAAAGCAAAAGAAACATATTCGTTAAATGTTTGTACTACATAGATGTTGAAACTTGTCCCTCTTCTGTTATTCCAAGTCTCATTTTGGTGTGGGTGTTAAGGAAGTGGGCTCAGGTGACAGACTCCTTGGATTCTAATCCAGTTTCTGGGTGGCATAAGTTATTTACCTTTGGACAAGTTACCATACCTCTTTCACTTCAGTTTTCTCATCTATACATTAGGGATATACATAAATTTGTTGGAAGTTTAGGATGGAATGAGTTATGAGATAAGAGATTAGAATACAGCCTGGCATATAATCGGTGCTAGTAAATGTTAACTGTTAACTGTTTTTCCATTATCGTTACTAATTCAGTTAACATTATCACCTCTCATGAAGTAACTCAGACCAAATTTGCAGGAGTCAAAACGCAGGCTCTACTTTGTTGATATATTCTGAACTTAACTACTCTATACTGTCTTGCTACCAACCTAATTCAAACCATTACTGGATCATACCTATACATGCTTCCTTCAGTACTGTCCTCTCATGTTTCCTATAGTTGGACATATCACAGTATCATTTTAAAGCTCAGTCGAGATTATTGCACTCGGCTTAAAATCCTCCAATGGATTTCAATTGCTATTAGAAGAAAATCCATGTCTGTTACCTTGGCTCTCAAAGCCCTTTGTGATTTGGCTTCTATCTTCATCTGCCAATTCATCTCTTACCACTATCTTCCATGTTCACCATATGTCAGCTGCAATTGTGTGCTTTTTATCCTTTAAACATGCCAGAATATGTTCAGGTTATTAAGCTTGCAAAGACCTGAAATATTCCTTCTCTGGTGCTTGTTTTTGTTGTTGTTATTGTTGTTACAGTTGTCGTTGTTTTAACTGTCTCGGGCCAGGTTCAAACCTGCCAGCCTCGGTGTACGTGGCCAGTGCCCTACCCACTGAGCTGTGGGCACCGCCTCCTCTGGTGCTTCTATAATGACTAGTTCTTTTTCCTCACTCAGGCCTCACTGATATGTTTTTTTTTGTCTATGATAGAAAGTAAGCTCTAGGGAGGAAGCTTACATTCATTTCTGTTTTCTTACCACCTTGAGTAGGACGTAACACATAGAAGTTGTTTAATATGTATTTTATTCGTTGAATAAGTAAAAATGGCCACCAGGAAGGTTATACCAATTTATTATATTAACCCAAAACCAATTTCCACACCTCCAACATTGGACACATCAAACTCTTAAATTATTATCATTCTTATAAATAAAAACTATTTTGATTTGCATTGTATTTATGTAAGTCATATTGATTATTTGATTCTTTATAAGAGCTTGTTGTATATTGAGGAAATTGGTCCTTTCTCATATATATGTGGTATTTCTTACATTTGGACTTAAGTGTTCTGTATTTTAACCAGTTGCTTTATACAGAATATTCTAGTTTACAGATAGTTAAATTTATCTGTCATTTTCATTCTGTGCTTAATACCACGTTTACAAAAGACTTCTCAATTTCAAGATTATAAAACATTTATTCTTTACTCTCCCTTTCACTCCAGGATTATATTTGTTGCTTCTATTTAATTTTGATATATGGGGTAGTCTATCAGATGGCTTGCCCCATATATTTATTGAATAATATATATCCTTATTAATGATTAGAAATCTATTTTTATTTTTTACTTTATTGATAGATTTGATTGAGACAAGGTCTCACTGTGTTGCCCAGGCTAGAGTACAGGTGGCACGATCATAGCTCACTACAGCCTCAAGTTCCTGGGTTCAAGCAATCCTCCCACCTTAGCCTCCTGAGTAGCTGGTACTACAGTTACATGCCACCACACCCAGTTAATATTTTCTATATTTTGTAGAGATGAGATCTTGCTGTGTTGCCTAGACTGGTCTCAACTTTTTGGGCTGAAACGGTTCTCCTACTTCAGCCTCCCAAAGTGCTAGGATTAGAGGTGTGAGCCACTGTGCCTAACCTGTATTTTTATTGTGTAATGAAAGTATCATGTGTTCGAACTATTTCTGGACTGTATTCTGCTCCATAGATTGGCTTATCCTAGCACCAGTTACCATTCAATTAAATCACCATAGCTTTATAATACACTGTTAAAACCTCTGTAAGTTGATCACTTAAGGGACTGTAACAAACTGACCAGCATACAGAGGTAGTCAACATAAGGAACTAAGCCTACTGTATTGATACGTATGTATGATACATGTCTAATCTATGAAAATTAGGTCAACTTAGGGAAGTGGTCAATTGTGGAGGTTCTATATTTTAATATTCCAATCTAAATGGCATTAAAATGGAGAAGACAGGGCTTAAATAAAGAAAGTCCTTTTGCCAAGTGATCCTTAAAGGTTCTGAAAAAGAAAGAGAATACTAGCTCTTTTAAATGTTAAAATGCATTCTAGAACTTTAGTGGAAAATATATTAAAATATGTATTAAGAACTATAAATAAAGGTAATAGATGAAAAAACTTTTTTGAGGTAGGGTCTCACTCTGTTGCCTGGGTTACAGTGCAGTGGTGTTATATCTCACTGCAATCTCAGTCTCCTGGCCTCAAGTGATCCTCTTGCTTCAGGCTCCCAAGTAGCTGGGTCTACGGGCAACACCACCATGCCTGACAACATTTTCTGGTTTTTGTAGAGACAATGCCTGATTATGTTGCTTAAGCTGGTCTCAAACTCTTGAGTTCAAGTGGTCCTCCTGCCTCAGCTTCCCTAAAGTGCTAAGATTACAGGTGTGAGCCACCACATCCAACTTTTAAAATACTAATTGGATAATTTTAGACCCTAAACTTATGTATGTCTCTTATTGAGTATATCTTATGTAATCATCTATTTTATATGATCCCTTTTCTCATCTATAAAATGGGAGAGATGATTGGTATTATATGTAGATTTGAAGGTTAATTCAAACATGTTTATACAATATATATTATATATTGTGTTATTTATATATATATATATATGTAGGTATGTAGTATTTAGGATATGGCTATAAAAATAAGCAGTCAACAAATTACAAGTATTTTAATACTTATAACAACTGTAGTTTTTGAAAGTCATAGTGGTTAAATAACTTTTCCAAAAGATAGCTGAGTAGGATTTAAACTTAAGGCCATACAGTACCCATGCTCCAAACCATTACAAATACATGGGCTATGAAACCAGTATATAGGCACCCACACTTCCATATGAAAGCTGTAACCCAACTACAACCCAAAATGAAGGGGAAAGAATAGGGGGAAGGGAGGGAGAATGTGTGGAGGGAGGGTAATTGGTAGGACCACACTGGTGCATTATACAAGGGTACATGTCAAATCTACTAAGTGTAGAGTATAAATATCTTAACACAATAACTAAGAAAGTGCAGTGAAGGCTATGTTAACCAGTTTGATGAAAGGATTTCAAATCGTATATAAAATCAGCACATCGTACCCCATAATTGCATTAATGTACACAGCTATGATTTTAAAAAAGAGGCTAAAAACAAATACTTGGGCTATATTATGTTATTGGTGCAGTTTATATTTCTATTGACCTTAATAATTTATTGATAATACTTATTTTCCTATATTAATAAAGTTAATACGGCAAACTTAATTAGGTTAACTGAACACGATAGTGCTATTTATAGGAGAATAGTAAAATCACAGTGTTTAAAAAGATAGGCTCTGATGGGCGGCACCTGTGGCTCAGTGGGTAGGGCACCAGCCCCATATACCGAGAGTGGTAGGTTCAAACCTGGCCCCGGCCAAACTGCAACAAAAAAATAGCCGGGCGTTGTGATGGATGCCTGTAGTCCCAGCTACTCAGGAGGCTGAGGCAAGAGAATTGCCTAAGCCCAAGAGCTAGAGGTTGCTGTGAGCTGTGACGTTACAGCACTCTACCGAGGGTGAAAAAATGAGACTGTCTCAGGGGGAAAAAAAAAAAAAGATAGGCTCTGGCTTGTTGCCTGTAGCTCAGTGGCTAGAGGAGTCAAATAATACCAGAGCTGGCAGGTTCAAATCCAGCCCAGGCCTGCCAAACAACGACCACTACAACCAAAAAATCACCGGACATTGTGGCAGGCGCCAGCTACTTGGGAGGCTGAGGCAACAGAATTGCCTAAGCCCAAGAGTTTCAGGTTGCTGTGAGCTGTGACGCCACAGCATTCTACCCAGGGCAATAGCTTGAGACTCTGTCTCAAAAAAAAGAAAAAAGGTAGGCTCTTTCACTTTTAGGTATATACCCAAGAGAAATGAAAAAATAGATCCACACAAAAAAATCTATATATAAATGATCATAATAGTATTATTTGTAATAGCTAAAAGTGGAAACAATCTAAATGTCAACTGATGAAAGGATACACAAAATGTGATATACCCATACAATGGAATATTATTCAGCAATCAAAAGCGATAAGTATTAATAAATGCTATAACATGGATGAACTTTGGAAACATGCTAAGTGAAAGAAGATAGGTACAAGGTACATTATGGTTTTGTATATGTGAGATGTCTAGAATGGGCAAATCCATGGAGATGGAAAGTGTATGAGTGGCTGCTGGGAGCTATGGAGAAGGCCAGGAGGGAGTGACTGCTAATAGGTGCATAGATTTGGGGGGCAGTTGATAAAAATGTTCTGGAATTAGATAGTGATGATATTTGCAAACTTGTGAGCCTACTAAAAAATACTGAATTGTGTGGTTTCATGGTTTATGAATTATATCTCAATTTAAAAAGGAAGAGGGGGAGGCTTGTAGTGTTTGAACCTCATCTTTGCTACTTGTTGGTTATATATAAAAATACGTTAAGTTTTCTTACCTGTAAAGTAAGTTTAATATTTAAAAATAATCCACTCTTCACTGAATTATTTTAAAAATTATAAAAACTCATAGTAAAGTCTTACAAACGACAAGCACTCAGTAAATGTTGTTATTAGTATTTCCAGTTTCAGCATGCCAAATGTGGGCAATTCTGATTAACCTTGATAAGAAGAATCCTTGTGTAAAATGTTGAGTATTTGGGGTCAGTGCCTGTGGCTCAAAGGAGTAGGGCACCAGCCTCATACACCAGAGGTGGCAGGTTCAAACTCAACCCCAGCTAAAAACGGCAAAAAAAAAAAAAAAAAAAAACCCAAACAAAACAAAATGTTGAGTATTTGGTACATGGAATCAGGGTATTACCTCCAATCTAACTTTTAATGTTTAAGTGTAATGAGAATAAAATATTGGTTTGAAGCATTAACTATTCAGACTTTTCTATGTGAGCATCAGTTTATAAATCCTAAACACCTTTATGTTTTACTTGTAAATTTATACTTAAAGTGCTTCTTTTTTTCCTTTCCCTCACCCCTCCCTCCTTCTCTCTGTCTGCTCTCCCCTTCCCCAACCCCCCACCAGGTCATTAATTATCATTAATTGTCCTCATATAAAAGTTGAATACATAGGATTCATGCTTCTCCATTCCTGTGATGCTTCACTAAGAATAATGTGTCCCACCTCCATCCAGGTTAATACAAATGCTGCAAAATCTCCATTTTTTTTAATGACTGAATAGTATTCCTTGGTGTACATATACCACAGCTTGCCAATCCATTCCTGGGTTGAGGGACATTTAGGCTGTTTCTACATTTTAGTGATTGTAAATTGAGCTGCAATAAACAGTCTAGACAAAAGACTGTTTGACACTAGGGGCTCTAGTTTGCAGTCCCACCAACAGTGTAAAAGTGTTCCTTTCTCTCTTAATAACTACTGATAATACCTTTCTAAATTGAATAAGTTTTATGGTATGATCCAATTTAAATATGAGAAAATGAAGTTAAAATTCAGTTTTTTATAACTGGAGTACTTTGTAATTCATTATTAAACTCTGCTGCCTATTTTGTCAATTGCTTTGCTGTTAGTTTAAAGTATGTTTTTAATGTATACAGATTCAGCGCTTATTGGAAGCACAGTCTCTGAATCCCTGTCCCCCTAAGACAACCACTGTTGAAGAGACAGGGCCAGCTGCGAGGCAAGTGGAGTTGGTTTCCATGGAAGCACAGTCTTCCCCTGGCTTGCACGTGAAAAAAAGTGTAAGCATTGCTGTGAGCACAGGTAATTTAATGTTTTTATTTGTAAGGAAATTTTTAAAAGTGCTTTTTATATCTGTTTTTTGTATTTTACATTGAAATTGGTACACAGTACAATAGAACCCAAACCAATGTGTAATTAACACCTGAAAAACATAAATTCTATAATATGATACACTGTTTTTGCTACTTTTCTAGGCTGGACCCGATTCTGGTAAGAGGAATCAGGGATGGTTTCATCAATGCAGTGTTATTGAGTCTGGATTTTGGACAGTGTGAGGATTTCAGTAGTAGGTGGAGTTGAAAGATGAGAGATCAGAATGGGTAGAGAAAATAATATGAGAAAACTTAGAGCTTTGAGTTATAGTTTTGGTGGTAATAAGAATGAAGAGAAAAGGTCATGTAAGGTATTAATAAGATTTGATAACTAATTGGGTGTGGCACCTGGGGAGGATTGAGGACTGCAAAGTTACTGCTGCTAAATGCAGCATGATATCCTGGAATGGATCCTAGCACAGAAAATGGACATTAGTGGTAAAACTGGTGAAGTCCAAATAAAGCCTGGTGTTCAGTTAATAATAATATACCAAGTTAGTTTCTTGATTTTGACAAATAATACATTGGTAATGTTAGATGTTAGCATAAGAGAAACTGGATGAGGGGTATACAGGAACTCTCTTATCTTTGTGTAAATCTAGAATTATTCCAAAATTAAGTTTATTAGAGATAAAAGGTATTCTAGGACTTTAAGCCTGGGTAACCGGGAGGATGGTAGTAGCATTAAGCACAAACATTAAGCAAACAAGATAGGATAAAATCAGTATAAATATCTGTTGAGATTGAGTGACTCAAATATGGATAGAGATACTCAAATATCGGATAGGAGTGCTGATGGGTTGGTGACATAGACATACAGATGTAGAAGTAATAGGTGAGGATTTGATTCTAGAGAATAGAATGTAAAAAGAAAAGTAAGGAAGACATTTCTGTATTCTTTTTATGAACTTACATGTTATCTAAACTATGCACAGGGGAAAAGAAAGGAGGATAGCAAGAGCTGCATATACATTTGTAAGTCAAATGTAGGTAATACTCACTATTAGTTAAAATTCTTTGGCTACAAGTAACATAAGCCACTTTGAACTTGTTTAAGCAAGGAAGCAGAATTTACTGGAAGGATACGAGGATGTTTTATGGAAGTCAAGGCCAACAGTAGAGCTGGATTTCAGGAAAATACTCTAACTAGAAATTGTAATACCATTAAGACTCGCCACTTACTAGTGGCTTTTTCACTCGATTCTGTCTGCAATCTGCTTTCACTGCTTTACCTTTAAAAATAAGGCTGGCCTAGAGCTTTTGTTATGCAAGCTCAGTGTGTGATACACACAGTTCTAGCCATAGAAACCATTTTGCTGTCCTTCAGTCCTTTTTTCAGATTACAGAGAATCTGAATAGTGTAGTTTGGATTAGATTTTAATTCCTGGTTCACTGGTAAGGGAGTTAAGAACATATAATAGGGACATATCTGCTAGAGTCTACGTTTTTGGATTTCAACTGGTGATATTTCCCAGGAGAGTCTGTGTGTGAGGGTGGGATAAGGAGCTTGTGAGTACTGTGAGTGTAAGCAAACCAAAAAATGCAATGACCCTTATGTCTCTTGTAAAATTCTGTATTTAACTGTATTATAGTTGCTTTTTTGGGATATGGAGGACTGGCTTGTTCACTATTGTACCTCATTTCCTAACAGAATGCTTGAAATATAATAAGTGCTGGACAGAGTCATTCTTACTATGTTTATTGATAATCTGAAATTATTTAAAACAAATTTTCAAACATATATAGAATTCAAATATTAAAAAAATAGATTCACATTCAAAGTGATTATTTATATGAAGAAAAAGGAATTATTGATAGTCATTTTAACAAAATGACTTGTAGAAGCATGCTTATTCTATAATGTACCTAGAGTTTTATATTGGATTATACAGGAAGAGTAGTAGTACCTGTGTAACCTTATTTTTTGGGAGTGGGGCCAGGGCTGGGTTTGAACCCACCACCTCTGGTATATGGGGCGAGTGCCCTACTCCTTTGAGCCACAGGTGCTGCCCATACCTATGTAACTTTTAAAAAGTTGTCCTTTTTTAAAAAAATAGGTGAATGCAAAATTAAATCTTGCTTTTACCAATTTTTTCTTTTTATTTTTGAGGTAGAGTTTTACTATGTTACCCTCGATAGAGTGCCATGGCGCTATAACTCAAAGCAACCTCAAACTCTTGGGCTTACGCAGTTCTCTAGCCTCAACCTCCCACATAGCTGGGACTACAGGCACCTGCCACAGTCCCCACCTGTTTTTTGTCACAGTTGTCATTGTTTAGCTGGCCTGGGCTGGGTTCAAACCCACCAGCCTAGGTGTATGTGACCAGCGAGGTAACCACTGTGCTACAAGCGCCAAGCCAACAGAAACAATTTTTTTTTTTTTGGAGACAGAGTCTCACTGTGTCCACCCTTAGTAGAGTGCTGTGGCATCACAGTTCATAGCATCCTCAAACCCTTGGGCTTAAGTAATTCTCTTGTCTCAGCCTCCCAGTAGCTAGGACGATAGGCACCCGCCAGAATGCCCAGCTGTTTTTTTTTTGTTGTTGTTGTTGTTACTGTTGTTTAGCAGGACCTGGCTGGGTTTGAACCTGCCAGCCCTGGTGTATGTAACCAGTGCCCTAGCCACTGAGCTGTGGGCACCGAGCCAGGTCCCTTTCCCATTGCCCCATCCCAGTTTTCTGTCTTTTACCTTTCTCCTACCTCTTTGTGGCTTTTCTCAGGAAAGTAGAAAACAGTTCTGGGATAGTTTTGTTAAAATAATACAGCAATTCTTAACAGGTTTGTCAGAGTTTTATTTTTCAATATTTGTTTCAATATCTGTTAAATCATTTGACCTCTAGGTGCTAGTTTATTTTGGAATACACCAAGTGATAATCAAGAGCCTGACTCTCAGCTGAAGCAAGATGATACCAAGATTTCTAGTGAGGACATGAATTTTTCTGTTGATATTAATAATGAAGTCACAAGTCCTCCAGGGAGTGCATCTTCCTTAAAAGCAGTTGATATTCCCAGTTTTGAAGAGAGCAACATTGCTGTGGAAGAAGAATTTAACCAGCCACTTTCTGTATCCAAGTAAGATCTCTTTGATTCAGTATTTCATTGTACTTTTTTTTTTTTTTTGAGACAGAG
Organism: Galagoides demidoff; assembly: GCA_963574575.1. Lineage (NCBI taxonomy): Eukaryota > Metazoa > Chordata > Mammalia > Primates > Galagidae > Galagoides > Galagoides demidoff. Next base: position 9,820 of record CAUYQV010111294.1, read on the forward strand.
TTTCACTTATTAACCCTCGGTAGAGTGCCATGGCGTCACAGTTCATAGCAACCTCCAACTCCTGGGCTTAAGCAATTCTCTTGTCTCAGCCTCTCAACTAGCTGGAACTACAGGTGCCTGCTACAATGCTATTTTTTGGTTGTGGTTGTCATTGTTGTTTGGCAGGTCCAGGCTGGATTCAAACTGGCCAGCTCTGGTGGATGTGGCTGACACCTTAGCTGCTTGGGCTACAGGTGCTCAGCCAACACATGAAACTGTTTTAAGAAGTGAACTTGGCAGTGAGGTGGATGGGGCAGGCAGTGGATTACTTTTTTTTATTATAAGCTATATGATAGCATTTGACATTTTAAATTATTCTGTTTACAATAATGATTAAACCAAATGGCCTTTCAGAAAAACTACATGAAAGGCATAACTATAATCCTAAGCACTTTGGGAGACCAAAGTGGGAGGATCACTTGAGCTCAGGAGTTTGAGACCAGCCTGGGCAATAGTGAGATCCTGTCTTTACAAATAAAAATTTTAAACAAGATCCTGTCTCTGCAAACAAAAATTTTAATTTTGTCCAGATCCTTAGAGACTTTGGCTTTCATTTTGTTAATTTCTTGGGACATATTTTGGGCTTCTTTTTGTTGGTTTTCCATTTGCCCTTTAATTCCCTTTATCATATTTGTCACCTATAATCTGAATTCCACTTATGTCATTTCCACAATTTTTTAGTTGGAATGTTCTTTTTTTTTTTTTTTTTTTTGAGACAGAGCCTCAAGCTGTCCCCCTGGGTAGAGAGCTATGGCATCACAGCTCACAGCAACCTCCAACTCCTGGGCTCAAGCGAGTCTCCTGCCTCAGCCCCCCAAGTAGCTGGCATCACAGGCTCCTGCCACAACGCCCAGCTATTTTTTGGTTGCAGCTGTCATTGTTGTTTGGCAGGCCTGGGCTGGATTCAAACCTGCCACCTTAGGTGTATGTGGCTGGCGCCTTAGCCACTTGAGCCACAGGCGCCGAGCCCACAAAACTTTTTTTTTCCTTTTCTCCTTTATATTGTGAGTTTCTAGTCTTTTGTGTAAATTCACATGACATACATAAACTCTCATCTGCTCTTCTCATTTAGTCCATCTTTTTCTTTCTGATATTCACATTTTTTTTTTGAGACAGAGTCTCAAGTTGTTGCCTTGGGTAGAGTGCAGTGGTGTCATAGCTCATAGCAGGCTCAAGTGATCCTCTGGCCTCAGTTTTACTATTTTTAGTAGAGACGGGGTTTCACTTTTGCTCAGGCTGGTTTCGAACTTGTCGGTATTCACATTTTAGTCGTGGCCCTCCTATACCCTGTTATTCTCCCTATTTGATTGGCTTCTTGTCCTGGCCTTAAATATCTAACATTATTTTTTGCTTAGTAGTCAGTGTCAGCAGCAGATATGGAAAGTCTGCTCAGAACAATGTGGCAGGCAGGAAGGGGAGAAGGAAGAGCAGGATATAGAAACCATAAACTAGAATAGATGGAATTTGTTTGGCAACCAATAGTGAAGGGGGGGTGGGTGGGAGCTAGGGAACTTGGCTAGGAACAGTCAAGCTTCTCTGGTAGTTTCTGCAAAGTTAGGTGGAACAGGGAGGCTAACCGGAGGTGCACCAGGCTATAAGGTGGCAGCAATGCCCTTGAATTTGAAAGAATAGCAAATGACGATGGTGTCAGGGCTGAAGCAGAGAGCAATACATTTCATTCTGTATGTCTGCACATGAACATTTGAAGCAAGGCTGCTATAGGTGTGTCAAGAAAGCCATTCTGGGTTGGCACAATGATCCTAGCACTTTGAGATGCTGAGGTGGGAGGATTGCTTGAGGTCAAAAATTTGAGACCAGCCTGGGCAATAGCAAGACCCTATCTCTACAAAAAACCAGAAAAATTAGACGGTGTAGTGATGCATACCTCTAGTCTCAGCTACTCAGGACTCTGAGACAGAAGGATCACTTCAACCCAGCAGTTGAAGCCACAGTACTCCAGGCTGGGTGGCAAGGGAGATTCTGTCTTGGGGCTGGGGGTGGGGGCGGCACCTGTGGCTCAAAGGAGTAGGGCCCCAGCCCCATATGCCAGAGGTGGCGGGTTCAAACTCAGCCCTGGCCAAAAACTGCAAAAAAAAAAAGTGCATTTTCCTATTGTAATGTATGAGTGTATTAGTGGGTTTTGGAAAAGGATTCAATATCCAATTCTAACATCTACTGTATAGCTTTGAACAAAAGGCTCAACCTTTCTTAACTTCAGCATTAACCTTAAAATGGAGATGGATGAACACATGGCACTTAGCAGCATACTAATAGTGGCTGTTATTATCATTGTTGCTATTATCTACTGTTATTAAAGTAATGCAACCTACAGTGATCAGCTGACAAATAGGAAAAACCTCCGGAGAAGAAAGCAAATATATGATGGGAAAACAAGACTTTCCGCTTGTTTTTCTAATTTTTACGGTAACTTTAAAAGAAAATGGAAAGAAACATTTCTTTCTTTCTTTTTTTTTTTTGAGATAGAGACTCAAGCTGTTGCCCTGGGTAGAGTGCTGCGGCGTCATAGCTCACAGCAACTTCCAACTCTTGGGCTCAAGTAATCCTCTGGCCTCAGTTTTTTTTTTTTCCTTTCTATTTTTAGTAGAGATGGGGGTCTATTTACTTTTGTGTCTTAATTAACTACTATAGCATTTACCCTGGACTTTATTAAGGAAACAATTTTATTCAGAAACTTTAAATATTAGCATGATCTTAAATCTTCACTTGGAGTTTTAATTATATAATCAAGATGAGGAAGCAAAGTCTGCTTACAAAAGTTGGTTTTAAGGCCGGGAATGGTGGCTCATGCCTGTAATCCTAGCACTCTGGGAGGCTGAGGTGGGTGGATTGCCTGCGACCAGCCTGAGGAAGAGCAAGACCCCAAGTCTAAAAATACCTGGGCATTGTGGAAGGTGCCTGTAGTCCTACCTACTTGAGGCAAGAGAATCACTTAAGCCCAGTGAGCTATGATGCCAGGACACTCTACTGGGGGCAACAAAGTGAGACTCTGTTTCAAAACAAAACAAAACAAAAAGTTGGTTTTAACATTAAAAATATAAATTCTAACTAGAATAAAATGTAATTCATCTTGAATACTTCGAATGTTTTCATAAAGCAATACAATGTTCTTTAAAATAATTTTTCTGTTGAATTAATAAAATTCATCCAACTTAAAGCAATATTTTAAAGAGAAGGCTGCTTTTGAAATATAACAAAAACTTAAATTAAGAAATAAGCACTTATACTAGAAAACATTACATGGATAAAGCAACACATGAAATTCATGAGGATTTAATTTTCAGGTTCAAAACTTTATACTTTGTTTATCTGATTATATTTGATAGTACAAATTTCATCCTCAAATTTACTTTACTGGATTCTGGAAACTTAATATGCCCCCTCCCAAGTTATCTTGGTTTTGGTCATTCTCTAAGGCAGGGCTCTTATAACTTAATATATAATGTTGAAAAGATTCTGATTCATAAAAGTCAACACTCAAAAAGTGAATTTGGGGACTGGGTTCCTCTGCAGACTCACAGCATGGGTGAGTTATGTATGAATAATTTTCCTTGCATAGAGGGTTGGATTTAATGGTTCACAAATAAGGCAACTGCATAGTTGCCCAGAGTCACTTGTTCTTTCAGGAGAGAAAAAGAAGAGATTTTTCTGGCAGTTTTTGTAAAGTCTGCATAGTCACTGGTGACCAGGAAATTTGCCAACCTGTGATGACAGAATCAACCAAGTTTAAATATTGTGTTAGTCAAAAAGAGGTGTACAGGATACTGGAAACCAAGAACAGAAGGGTTGGGGGTAAAAAGTTATATATCAGGTACAATGATCACTATTCTGGTGACGGGCACAGAAAAAGCCCCAATTTAAGCATTATACAAGGTATCCATGTAACAAAAACATTTGTACCCCCTTAATATTTTGAAATAAAAGATAAAAATAAATTGATAGATAAAATTAAGGAAAAGAAATTGTTACTCAAAATTCACTACTGTGAATGCCATTGTGGCAGCCAGCTTTCCTTATGGCTCCTATGGTCCTCATCTCCTGGTATTAATGTCCTTAATTAACACTCCTTTGGGAGTGTAGTCCCCTCCCAAACTGAATTAGGACCAATCTATATGACCAACAGAAGTGATGATATAGGACTCCTAAGGTTAGGTCAGAAAAGATAGAACAGCTATCCCTTATACTCTCAGGCTTTGAATGGGAGTATGGCCTCATGCAGTAAAATATAACTCAAAACTTCTAAGGATTAGCCCAAGAAAACGAAGTTCCACGTTGGGAGAGGGAAATGGTTTGCTGGCCACCACTCTTGAGAATTTAGTTTTTTGTGTTCCTCATGTTCATTATTACTGCCAGCCCCATACTGGGCCCTAGGGGGTCCCCCTCCCATTTAAAACTCTGTTATAAAAGCAGGAAAACCTCTTCCTTTGGTTAACCTATAATACTGAAAACAGGTTGAACTTTTAAAAAGATTTCCCTATATTTTAGAACAAAGGGAAAATAAATGGAGAAAAGAAGAGTATGGATACATATATGGATATATATGTGCACACAGAAAAAGTCTGGACGCTTACAGGCTAAACTATTATTTATCTGTGGAAGAACAGAGGTATGGAATGGCTGGGTATGTGTGAAAGGTAGTAAGAGTGGAAAGTGAAGGGAAGAGGACTGGGGGGACTGGAATTTTTTTTTTTTGACATGGAGCCTCAAGTTATCCCCCTGGGTAGAGTGCCATGGCATCACAGCTCATAGAAACCTCCAACTCCTGGGCTCAAGCGAGTCTCCTGCCTCCGCCTCCCAAGTAGCTGGGA
>CAUYQV010111295.1:0-16939 GCA_963574575.1 Galagoides demidoff
TGGCGGGCACCTGTGGTCCCAGCTACTTGGGAGGCAGAGGCAGGAGACTCGCTTGAGCCCAGGAGTTGGAGGTTGCTATCAGCTGTGATGCCATGGCACTCTACCCAGGGGGATAGCTTGAGGCTCCGTCTCAAAAAAAAATAAAATAAAATAAAATAAAATAAAAGTTATTACTTTAGAATTAACAGCTCTAAGATAAATCAAGAACTCAGGATTAATGGCATTTGCAAGGGAGAAAAGACAGAAAACTAGGTAGATTTTTATAGATGGAGGAATCATAGATTCTCACACTTTGTTTTTCCTCAGGAATCCAATAGGGATGGTGAAATTCTTGGAGTACAGACGAAGCCTATCCCAGGAAACCTCAGTGCTAGGAGAAGGGAAAGTAATGGAAATAGCAATGGGAAGCCTGCTCCACAACTTCAGATGGCTCGAGAGCCAAGGAGCAACCTCCAAGCATCTGCTGATTAGTGTGCAGAAAAGACCAGCAAGCCTAAGGCTGGCTGTCACCCCACTTCCCTTCCAGCAGGATCCTAGCTCTGAACTGAAGCAGGAAAGTCCCCTGAGGGCTTTTGAGTAACATCCAAACTTCATTCCTTTTTCCCTATTTACTAAATTCCAGATGACTAGAAAGAGGAAACGGGTGCTTAAAAGCATCATATTCTGAGTCTCACCCAGTAGGAAGAACTTTTTTTTTTTTAGGAAGAACATTTTTTAACATCAAAGGCCACTACCCACAGAAAAGTAATCTAAGAAGAAAAAACTTCCTTATAATTTGAGGAGTCTCAAAGGAGATAACTATATAATATTCTATCTATTTGATATTTAGATTAAAAGCAAAAAGTAAAACTCATTTATAATTAGGATAATTAGTAAAAGATCTATGGCAGGTTGAGTTTAGTGCTGAATAAGGTTAAGAGACAGGACAGGTGTTAGAAAGGAAGATAGAAAATAAAAAGACAGCAAAAATAGCAACAAAGGGGAGAAAGGAAGAGAAATAGTGTAAGAGACACTTAAAAATAAACTCAAAGTTATCCAGAGACACACAGACACACACACACATACTCTTGACATTTACACCAGAATGTTTATTGCAAAAAAAAAAAAAAGAAAGAATGTTTATTGCAGTTCAATTCACAATCAAGACATGGAAGCAACCCAAGTGCCCATCAACCCATGAATGGATATATACCATGGAGCACTATTCAGCCATTAAAAGAATGGAAATGGTACCGGAATGTTCATTGCAGCCCAATTCACAATTGCTAGGTCATGGAAGAAGCCCAAATGCCCATCGACTCACGAATGGATCAATAAATTGTGGTATATGTACACCATGGAATATTATGCAGCCCTAAAGAAAGATGGAGACTTTACCTCCTTCATGTTTACATGGATGGAGCTGGAATATATTCTTCTTAGCAAAGTATCTCAAGAATGGAAGAAAAAGTATCCAATGTACTCAACCCTATTATGAAACTAATTATTAACCATCATAGGAAAGCTATAATCCAAATGGAGTCCAAGAATATCGGGAAGGGGGTAAGGGAGGGGAGGGGGGGAGGATGGGTGAAGGGAGGGTGATTGCGGGGATTTTTACGCCTATGATTTTTCCTATAAGGGTACATGTGAATCTTTCTAAATGTCAAATATAAATGTCTTAACACAACAATTATGAGAATGGCATGATGGCTATGTTGGCCAATTGGATGAAAGTATTTCAAATTGTATATGGAAACAACACACTGTATCCCATGATAGAATTAATGGGCACAAATATGATCTAGTAAAAAAAAAAAAAAAAAGAGTCTGTGCTATATAGGAAGCTGACTCTCTAATTAAGAAAGTTCAAATTCCATTAAACCTAGAAATGATATTTTTTAAAAAAAGGAATGGAAACGTCACATAGTTTTTATTTACCTAGTTGGAGTTGAAATACATTCTTCTTAGTAAAGTATCACAAGAATGGAAAAGCAAATATTCAATGTATTCAATACTAATACAAAACCAATAGATAAACAATTACATGTCCACACGAAAGAAAAATACAAGTATAGTGAAGTGAGGGGAGGGGGAAGGAGGGAGAGGAATAGGCAAGTTCTTAACTAATGTGCACAACGTGAGGGTACACAGCATACCCCCTGGGTGAGGGGCCCAACTACAACTTGAACTTTATGTTAGAAACAAAAACAATGTAATCCAATTATTTGTGCCCTCACATTAATCTCAAGTAAAATAACATTCATTTTGTGACCTTATATTGCCACCAAAGACATTTAAATATCTGTTGTATTTTCCCACTTGTAGGCATGAATGAAATGATCTCTTCCCGTCAGCTGAGATACGTGGAATTAAATCACAGGGGTAGAAATTCTACGCTGAAGGTTTCCATCCCTTTTCCTAGGGAGCAGTGCTAATGACCACAGAGAGAAGGATTAACCTAGGAAGCGCTAACCTCCTAGAAAAGAAATAGAAAGAAAAGACAAACACAGTTTAATTCAATAAACAAGAAATCATTAACTCAAAAGCAACAACCAATTTTTCCTTTCTCTAGAATCCTCTTTTCTGATTCATTAAAAGTGCCACCTTGACAAAAGAGGCTTGCACATCATTTCATTTTGGAGGGTTGTTTTGGTTTGGTCTGGGTTTTGACAGACATTTCTGGAGTGACTTCCACATGGCAAACACTGAGTTAGGCACAGAAAGACTTTGTTAGACTTACAGAAAGACTGAAGTATGGCACCTTCTAGAAAGAACTTGCCTTGCAGTGGGAGAGACATAAAGACAAATAAAATTACGATATGTGTAGTGCCAAACAGAAGTAAGCATGAGACACCACGTAGTCAATCCTTCAGAGAAAAAGGAAGCATGATCCCTTCCTTCCTTCCTTCTCCTCCCCCACCCCCTCTGAGGTGTCATGCAAATCAGAGGACATGTTTCCCATCATGTTTGTTACAGTTGTCTACTGCTATGTTTCAAATCACCCACAAACTCAGTGACTTGAAACAACTACTACTGATGTGGTATAATTCTGTAATCTAGGCTAGGCTCGGCTGGGTAGCTGGTCTCAGCTCCACGAGTACCCTGGGCTCGCTGGTGCCTTTGCAGTCCGCTGGCAGATGAACTGGGGCTGAAGAACCCAAGATAGCTCTACTTGCCTACCTGGCCCCTCAACTGTGACAACTGACATTTGGTCACTGCTTGTGGTCATTGGTCCTCCAAGGCTTCTCTCTCACATGGCCTCTCATTCTTAAAAAGTCACTTCTTTACATGGCAGGGCAGCAAGAGAATGAAAGTGGATCCAGCTCCAGAATTTGCCCAATGTTAATCAAGTCACTAGGCCAGCCCAGGTTTAATTCTAGGAGATGAGATTTAGTGGGGGGAGTTTTATAACAACCTACCAAAATATTTTTGTGACCAAACATTGTCATGACATCATTAGGAACAAACACTCTTAACTACAATCCCTAAAGTGTCAAAATATCAGCTTAAACAGACAAATACCTATTCCCGTCGATTTCTCATCCTGGGTAAGACAAGGTCTGTGATGCTTCGATATTAGGAAGATGCTCGATGATACTGAACAGACTTTCTGCCTAAAAACATCATTGGTGGAAGTATAAAATAGAAAAGGATTGATCCAGATTTTAAAAATTCCAGTTCTAAGGACTCACTTATGGAGTCCCAAAGACCTCTCTGCGGGTTCTACAACCTGACAAGTCATTCTGGGAACAGTAGAAGTGAGATGTTCCTCTCTCGGTGTCTCCTGGAGGCTTTTTTTTACTTGAGATTGTGGCTGCTCACAAACCACCTGTCCTCCTGCAGGGAGAGGAGGTGTCAGGACCTTTGAATAACCAGAGAAGCTTATTAGAAGAGCAAATTCCAGCCTAATGCCTTCTGGTGTTTATAGTGAGGCCCTAGTATTTGAATATTTAGCAAGTACACACACACACACACATCTTTATTGGGCATAATTTTCCCCTTAAAGAAAAATGTCCTCCATGTATACAACATATCTGAAGAAGCCAGGCATCTCGGTAGTGAGCACTATGTGCCTAGGCATTAAAAGGTGATGCCCAGAAAAGTACCAAACTTAATGCTAACACATGTTTCTATGGAGCCTGCTGTGGCTTGCCACTCAAGGCAATGTCCCTGTCACAGAAACCTGGAATCCACGAGCCACGAGGTGGACCACCACCCTCCACAAGGCAAGGGCTGTGCTCTGCTCTGTGGACTAATGTAAATATCCCTGTGGAAGACATGGGACTTCTGTAACCCATTAGGAAATTATTCCACAATATAGTGGACTTCATTGAATCAAATGTGGAAAAAGTAAATTTAAGGGGAAAAATAGATAAAAATCCTCATTTGTTCTAAATGAAGGAAAAACTTTCTTTCTATGTCTTTGACTAATATCAATGACTCACTGGTCACAACAGCTAAAATTTATGCTTTCCTTCTCTTGAGATTTTCAGGAGAAAATTTAAAGAGGCAATAAAACCAACTTGGGAAGCATATGAATGAGGTGCCATGTAACCCTGGGGCAGGGTGACAAATTGCACATGCTCCCTTTCAACCCTCTGATTCTAGGATTCTTCTGGATGTTCCAAAAAACAGAAAGAACTAAAGCTTGAAATCATATTCCTAGAAAAGAGCAGCCTAAAAGTTTCTTCTGTTTCCCTGACTTTCTGATGGCAACAAGGGCAAAATGGCCACTCACCCAAGCATTTTTGAACGCCACACTGGGAAGACAGTGATTAATAAAAGTCTGACTGAAGGCCTCTGAGTTTCTGTAGCATCCAGCTAGAATTATTGCAGTCTTGAGTCTGACTAGCTTTCTCTGCGGTAAGTGTCCTGGTTATTTATGGCTGAATAACAAACCACCCCACAACGTAGTGCCTTGAAACAAAAATAATCATTTATTTTGATCATGAATCTGCATTTGGGATGAACTTCAGTGAAGATAAATCATTTTTGATCCGGGAGGCATCAGCTGGGAAGGCTCACCTGGGGCCAGGCAATCTACTTCCAAGATGGCCACACGCGTACCTGGCAAGTTGATGCTGGCTGTCAGATGGCAAGATGGGAACTCAACCAAGCTATGACTGAGGGGTCTTGGTTCTTCTCCATGGTATACTTGGATTTTATAGTCCAAGTGGTTATATTCCAAGAGCAAGGATTCCAAGAGGTCTGGGAGAAAGTTGAAAGATTTCTTGGGACTAGGCTCAAAAGTCCCAGAACTTAACTTTTACTACACTCGCTTGGTCAGGCAATCAACAAAGATTGGCCCAACTCAAAAGGCAGGCGACTCCACATCTCACAGGGTGTGGTGGCACAGCCCAGCACCCTGTTTCATTCTGCCATAGCGGGTTCATTTCCTTAAGTTCTTGCCTACCATTTTCCCCCATTGTTCTAATGAGAGTTTCTTATGCACCTGAAGAAAGACTGACTCCCTGAAAATTTGCTCCAACAAGAAGTTAAATAACCCACAGGGCACTGAAGAATGGGCCTGGCAGTCTGATGAGTGCTAGAAACTCTAACAAAAAAATAAAACACAACCTCAATTTAAGATTTAAATTCATTCCATCTATTAATGCATACTCCTTTACCAAGTATGATAGACACAACTGTCTGATTATCTCAAATTCATTTCCCTTTTCTTGCCTGACAGAGCCCCAGTTTTGTTCAAAATTACCTTCTCTACAAAGCCACGTGCTTCAGAAGTGGGTGCAGCCATAGCCCAGGGGATTGAATCAGGATTGGTTTAAGTCAGACATGGGGGTCTCCTTACCCTTACCAGTGAATGAAGAGACATATGACATACCCCTAGCCAAGGAGATGTGAGGGGAAATCTCTTGGTACGTTTCAGGGAAGGACTTTTCCCTAATAGAAGACACACAGGAAAAAACGGTTTCTCTTTTGTGGTGTCCGGATGGATGCTCAGAACTGCTGCAATCATCCTGCAGCCATGAGAAGAGCCAGCCTTAGAATGGACCTGTGTGTCTTTCCATCATTTTTCTGAGTACTCCTTACCATGCAACATTTTAGACGTAAACGGTACAGATATTTGAACTGATTTTTTTTTATTCTCAAGACAATAATAGAATTTCAGAGTAAGAAGGTGAGTTAAATGCCATCTAGAAAAATCAACTTTTGCCAAATTATAGACATTCAGGAAAGCTAAAAAGGCTAATATACTACAGATTCTCGTTATTCATGGAATCCATAATCCTGAACTCATCTATTCACTAAGATTTATTTATAATCCCCAAATCATTATTTGCCCCACTTTTGAAGTCTTTTTAAATATGTATATGCACAGAACAAGCAAAGAATCTGATTGTGTGTTCCCAAGTGAGGTCAAACAGTGATACTCTGCCTTCTTGATTCAGTTTTCACAGTGTAAATAAGTAATCATGGTGTGATTAGTGCCATTTATTTTTTGCAATTTTTTTTGTGCTGTTAATAAATTTTTTGTTTAAAATGGCCCCCAAGCCAGGCATAGTAGCTCACACCTGTAATCCTAGCACTCTGGGAGGCCAAGGCAGGTGAATAGCTTGAACTCATGGGTTTGAGTCCACCATGAGCAAAAAGTGAGATCTCATCTTTACTAAAAGTAGAAAAACTGAGGCAAGAAGATCACTTGAGTCTAAGAGTTGGAGGTTGAGGTGAGCTATGATGCCATACTCTCCCCAAGGTGATAGTTTGAGACTCTGTCTCAAAAAAATAAAATGGCCCCCAAGTGCAATGCTATGTAAGAAAGCTGTGATGTGCCTTACAGAAAAGACAGATGGCACTAGATAAGCTTTGTTCAGGTGTGACAGTGCTGCTGGTCAATCGTAATGAATCAACAATACATATCTAATGTCTTTTTTTTTTATTTCAAGTTAATGGGAGGGTAAAAACAACTAGGTTAGACTTTTAGGTACAATCCCTTTTATAGTTGTATCCTGCACCCAGGAGGTATGCCATATACCCTTACCTTGCATCCATTACATGGAAGCACACAAATGCCCCCCTTGTCCTCTCTTCCCCCATTTCCCCTCCCCCAACTTAAATTGAATTGAGTTTTTTCTCTTATGTGGGTATGTAATAGATCATCTAGTAGCTTCATAGTAGCATTGAGTACATGGATACTTGCTTTTCCATTCTTGTGATGCTTTACTAAGAAGAATATGCTTCAACTCCATCCAGGTTAATACAAAAGGTGTAAAGTCACCATCTTTTTATGGCTAAATAGTATTCCATGGTATACATATACCACAGTTTGTTAATCCATCATTGGGCTGGTGGACATTTAGGTTGTTTCACATCTTAATGATTATAAATTGAGCTAGGGTACACAATCTAGTCCAAATGTCCTTATGATAAAAGGATTTTTTTTTCTTCTGGATATTTAGCAATGACATTGTGGATCAAATGGGAGGTCTAATTTGAATTCTTTGAGGATTCTCCGTACTTCTTTCTGAGGAAGCTGTGTTAGTTTGCAGTTTCACCCACAGTGTAAAAGTGATCCATGAATCAACAATACATGTTTAATGTCTTTTAAAAAGAAACACACATAAAACAAGGTTATACATTGACCAGTTCACACAAATGTTGCAACTAAAGGCTTGCAGGAAGCTAGCTTTGTATTTTCTCTCAGTGCAATGGCTCCGTATTCATTACTTTAGCGTTCACATATCTTTATAGAGTGTAACTACCACGGGTAATACTTCCTATGTTTGCTTCTTTCTCTCACAACAAGTGTAGTGTTCAGGGGGAAAGATGTAGAGAGTGACTCTTATCTATCTTAGTGAAACCCCCCCCCCCCCCACCAACAAAAGATCCAAGATCACAGTTAGGAATACAGCCTGCCTGGAGCCCCCTAGTGTCCTGGCATCATCGCTAGATGACCCAGGGTAGTTCACCTGCACATTTCAACAATCATTAGCAAGTCTCAGCACAAAAGGCTCACACTTGGCAGGAAAAGACAGAAGAAAATTTTCCCAAAGGCAAAAAGTTCTAACAAAACACTTATTTTCAACCCTGACCTGAGTGCTGTGCCAGCAGCCGATGAGAAAGGTTGGCAATGCTTTAAGCAGAAAGTGGTAAGAAGAAGGCTACATCTGTGGCTCAAGGAGTAGGGCGCCAGCCCCATAGACCAGAGGTGGCGGATTCAAACCCAGCCCTGGCCAAAAACTGCAAAAAAAAAAAAAAGTGATAAGAAGCATAGGACTACATCAGGGAAATTAATTTGATGGCACTATGGAGAATCATTAGGTAGATGAGCTGTTAGTCCAGACTTGCACAGATCAGAGCCTGGACTGGCAGAGTGGTGAGAGGGGTGCTGAAAATGAATGAGGCGACAGAGGCAAGAGATACTACAAAGTGGAGATCTGCAGGACGTGGTAACTCAAGTTACTGGCTACTTGGAAACCGGTCGGTCTTACTCTGCTAGTTAGTGGAAGGCGACTCTGTATTAGATGCCTATGATTTAGTCAGGTGCAAATAAAAAAGTGGAACCTAATACTCTGGTAGGGAATTCCTCTTGCATCCTGAGAAAATGCAGATCAATAAAATAATTACATTTTCAGGAAGTAAATACACAGATAAATATTAATGTGAGGGCAGGTAAGTGAAATAATTACATTTCAACAGAGGACTCTCACTCATGTAGTGTCAGAAAGACTCATCTGTTACTATTTAAAAGCAGGTCAACCTGGATTGGAGTAGTAAAAGCCTTTGTGCTTTGAGCACGCTCCATTCTCCTCAACAGACCACCATTCTTTGCATCTGAAGCTGAAGTTTTATAAACTCACGATCATGTTTTAAAACATCTACCCACTCTCACGAAATAAAACTTCATGAAATAGGAGAAAAGCATTCCAAGGGCTCTCTGATACTACGTAATAGATAGAGACAGGCATTATCAAATAATCTGGCTGTGGTTACAAATACACGATAACATTTAAACTCACTAACCTGACTGCTATAGCTTCGAGGTCATTATTTGCTTTTAACATTAAAGAGTTTTCCATCCTAGACACATAATAAAAGAATGGAAAGTCTGAATTGCCCTGCAAATGAGATGCCTCTGCACCTCTTCGGCTTTGAGGATTCGTCCACCCTCCTCCCCAAGTATACTTGGAAAACTTTAACATTCAGGAGTGGCTCAGCCGTAAGTGAGATATATGTAAGTATATAAAATGTCAGACTGCATTTCTCAATCTTGGCCTTTTGTACTGAACTTCTAGCTCCTGGGAATAAAATGGTACTCAACACCACGCTCTGCAAAAGTATTTTGGGTGCATCATATAATTTCTCAGCCAACAAAAGCTTGTCTGAATCAAAACGCGTTGGAAATTTCTTTAAAATGTAACATTCTGTGCAAATCTCCAAGTAAACTCTCAGTGCCTCCCCCATTTCCTAGTGAGGTTGCAAATGGATCAAAAGACAAATCAGAACTGTAGGCTAAAATGTCTTCCCATTAACCAATTCTAAAGCATTTACTTATCCCTGCCTCCATGTGGTGACCAGCTTTCCATGTTTGTGTTAGTGTCCCCCTTATCTTAAAAACCATGATTTATCTGGACAAACTTCTAATAAGGTCAGTGGTTATATCAACAAAAGAATGCTATCTGCTCTTAAAATGAACAGGGAAATCTCTAAGCAAAGTGCCATTAGGACCAAACAATAATCCACTCAAATCAAGAGGAAATGCCTTGAATGAAAACAAATGACTTGAATTTTTAAAAAATAAACCATTTTTAAATTATACAAATGCAATTTCCCACTTTTGTTTACTTTGGTCATATTACTTTTCTATTTACATATAAGCCAAGTAGGGCTTGAGAGCTGACTTCTTTGCAGGAAAGAGCAACAGAGGCGTGCCAAGTTTCTTGGTATCTGCCACGACAGAAATGGCTCCATCAGTATTCATTGGATTAATCTGTTCAACTACCAGAGATTACTATCTTACATGATTTCTGACCTCCTTACAGCACTAATCACATTCTCACAACAATCCTGTGAAATCAGTACTGCTGTGCCCACTTTACAGGCAAGGAAACTTGAGACTGAAAATTGGGTGCTCAAAAAGATGAGGGAATCAGCCAGGAGGCGTGAGACATCACAGAAACTTGGGTCATTTGCTTCCACATCCACTCCCCACACATACTACTATCCACTAAGCCCAGATCAAAATGTCTGCAATTCCCAATACACGTCCAGCGCTAAAGCAAGCCTCTTTAAAATCTGACATGAGTTTGACAGTGGAACGAACTGCTCTTCAAACCAATGAGTAAAATCAAGACTGAAATAAACAGCTCTAACCACTAACCTCTAAAGAAGACTCAAAAGAAAACATCTAGATTTTCTTCTATCAACCGTATTTAACCACTGACCATAGGCACCAACCATTTTAATAGTTGTAATAGAAAAAAGGTATTATTTTCTCCTCTTGACTCACCTGTCATGGGTGACCACCTTCCCAACTAGCTGTGGCCAGAGTGAGGAGAGTCCAGGGTCTAGGATCAGGCAGACACATCCCAGCTACCTACCTGGGTGGCCATTCCCAGAGCTCTGTGGTTTGGCAGCACCAAATTAGATGCATAAAAATCTTATGTCTCGACTGGTTCTGCCACTGTACAGAGCCTCTTCTCCCAGCCATCAAAGGATTGGAACACACACTATTTACTGTTTATTCATTTACTTTATATATTTGACAAATACTGAGAACTGACTATGTGCCAGGCACTGTGCTAGGTGCCTGAAATAAGAGTTTACAAGGTGCATAGAGGTTAGAAAACAAATGCTTTGAAATGTGCTAGAGCTGTGGGAGGAAGAATGGGGTCTGTGGAAGGGGTGCCTGACAGGCTTAGGAGGCGTGCCCTGAAGGTGGGCTATCTCGCAGGAAGAGCGCACTGTGTGCTGGGCAGTGTCCAGTCTTCTCCTTCATCCTCTTAACGGCCCTCTGTGGTTGTTCTCTCCATCTGACATCTGAGGAAACTGAGGCTCCAGGGAGCCCATGATTCACAAGGGCCAGCTAATGTCAGAATTCAAATCCAGCTCTGCAAACCCAAGGCCCCTGTTTCACTGCACTTTCTCTGCAGGAAAACATCTCCTTCCCACAGGCTCTACTGGATCTGTGAATATTCATCAGTGTCCATCAAGATCTCCCCTGGACTGGGCTTCATCCGTTTTCTTCAAGATATTCAGAAAAGAGGCCAGGCATGGTGGCTCACAGCTGTAAACCTAGCCCTTTGGGAGGCTAAGGTGGGTGGATTGCTTGAGCTCAGCAATTTGAGACCAACCAGAGCAAAAAGTGAGACCCCCATCTCTACTACAAATAGAAAAACTAACCAAGCGTTGTGCTGGGCACCTATAGTCCCAGCTGCACAGGAGGCTGAGGCAAGATGATTGCCCAAGCCCAAGAATTCGAGATTGCTGTGAGCTATGATGCAGGACAACACAGTGAGAGTCTGTCTCAAATAAAAAAAGATACTCAGAAAAGGTGTTGATGCCAGCTGCTGTTTGAGCTGCTATCAGAGGCACCACAGCAGTGCTCTGGGGTAGGGCTGGTACATGGCCTGGGGAAGTCCTCTTCAGAATGTGACCTTCCCAGGCCACAAGGAGCCCTGAGTGTGGGGGGCCAAGTTCGCAATGCCAATGATTAATCCAGGTGCAAGTACCTCTATGGCTTTGTCTGTCAAAGTCAGGTACCCTTCTGTATCAAAGCTGATATAATACAGCCTGGTCAGCTATCTTCCTCCTCAAACTTGAAACCCAACTACAGTGGGATGTTTTCATAAATCCTACCCACTGTCAGCAGAAGAGGATTTGAATCCATTGGAGATATTCAGGACAAAGTCCCACAGGTCCTAATGGGTAATGACAGGGCCCTGGGGATAACCATAGTTCAGGCTCCTATATCAGCTACTTTGACTCAGTGGGTAAACCCACCTGTGTGAGCAAGTTCTGAAGCATTTGCTCAATGAACAGTCTCATTACCTGCCAGCTTCACCTTCACCAGCAGACCCAACTTTGATGAATGAAAATCTTCGAAGACTCCTGGATTCTCATTAGTGAGATGTAAGCATATAGGCAATTTGCTAAACCTAGAGTTTGGCCCCTATAAGCAGCAACTATAAATCCTAGCTTGCTGGCTCTCTCTTGCTGCTTTCTGTTAATTGCAGATTGTCCAAAATATATCCATTACTGGGGGTTCTGATGAGTCATATTTCATGTAATTGAGGCATCTCTGAGTATAGGTTAATTTCACATTCATTAAGCACTCCTACATGCTGGACAACATTTATGCCCAGCAAAAGATCTCCTCTTCAAGGGTAACTATTCACAATCACAGGCAAATATTGTCATTTCATTAACAAGCCCTGCTCTGACCCAGGTATCAGCTGTGGAAGAGAATCTGCCTTTACAAAGTTGTCTTAGCCATCAGAAAGATAAGGTTGTTCTCTGATCAACCCTCATCCTCCTCCCTGCCTGTTCCATCCTCTGGGATTCTCACCCATCACAGCTTTCCAAGACCCCATTTTGCTTCTGGCTGCCCACACCCAAAATACAGGAGTATTCATCTTGGGGAGGAGAAGTCTTCCCAATGCGGTGGCTTCCCCAGGGGATTTCTCTGTCCTCCACAACAATGCCCCACCCTACACCTCTTTCTGTTTCCCTCAAAGAGATCACCCTGAATGGACTGAAAGTAGTTTGAATATAACAATGAAATAATCATTAAGATAAAACAATAATATGAGAAAAATCAATGTCACTCAAGCATTAGCAGATTCAACACCTCCAGGAGGCATTACCATTGTAAGAAAGATTTTATGATGGTCAAGGAACTACCAGTTGAGCAGAAGACAGTCTGTCATCTCTCCTCTTCTGTGCCAACACAGCACAGCATCACATCAGGGTATGAGCAACAACATACCTTGATACCATCAGGCAGCTGCTGTTCTTTGCCCAAACATAGACAGTAACATCCACTGGGCTAAATTTTCTCCTATGCTTAAGCAAGAATTAGTTGCATGCTATCCTGAAACACTGAAAGAAGTGATTCATTTATTCAATCTTTATTGGATATCTGCCATGGCCAGTCATGAAGGTCTCCACGAAACTTGCACCTTTATATTCTAGATAAAGAGTTAAGTGTACAAATAGGGACAGTACAACATGAAAGAGGCTAGCCTCGTTAGAGCCATACCCAGGGTCCTACAGGAGAGTCACAGAACACTAATCTACTCCTAGTGGCCAAGCACAGAAAATATTTTGTACAGAGGGAAAACGATGTGCAGAATTAAATAATTGCCCAAACAACTCACAGAGCTGATAGATGGAATGATGAGTAAGGGGCAAAAATACCACTTAAAAGCTGTATCTTGGCTTTTTCAATATTAGCTATGTGATTTGGGGCAACTACTTATATTCGCAAGATTTCAGTTTCATTATCTCTAAAATGATGGAAAAATATACATCTCATAAAGTTGTCTCAAATATGCAATTATAGACTTAAGTCCCTAGCAAAAGGAGAAACAATCTCACAGCGCCCCCTGGTTTCTGATTTCTTCCCCAGTGTCATGTCTCCATATGGCCAACCTAAGTAGAAATGACTATTCCCAACCATGGCAAAATGAAACAACTCCCAGTACTCAGGTCTGCAGGCTGAGAAGCAGAGGAGAAATGGACACCAGAGTATGTCTTATTTGACTCAGTATTTAGGACAGGACGACGTGTGTCCCAAATAGATTTAAAGGTCACAGGCACATAGACTAATTTGCAATAGAACCCTTTCGCTCGCGCATCCATCCTTTTGCTGGTCCTATAACTTATTTCCTTTAGCAATTCCTTGAGCCCTTATTAGCTAACATTCTGGTTCTCAAATGGCACTTTGAAGGATAGCCAACTAAGGGACAGTCCAAGGGTCAAGCATGGACAGCTGAGGGGAGCGATCAGAAAGCTGAGAGGGAGAGGGGCATCAAGAGGGGATGGAGCCAGGCATAAGACACGCTTTCTCCACTGCGAATCCCTGAGGATGGGGCCTGACCAGTGTGTGAGGACACCCAGGCATGAAAGATAGCATCGTTCTGCTAGAGTTGCAGAACAGGAAAAGGACTTTCAAAATCATAGGGTCCCGTCCTCTGCCCCAGACCTGAGACCACCTAGAACTATACCAAACACAGAAACATCAGCCTAATTATTGAAGAGACCTTCACTTCCTGTGAGCCACCAAATGAATTTTTTTTTTAATTCTCTTTACTGCCTCCCTCAACTCGAGAAACACTTGTGGGTTGACCTCGACCAGCTGAGGGACAAAGAAAGAAAACAAAAGAGAAGGGAGAAAACACGTCCAATTAAATCAGTGAGATTTAATTGCCCTGGTGGAGTTACACTGGACACGGGTGATATCAGAGGACAGCTGGAAGTGAGAATATCTGCACACTGTGGGGGCTGAGTTTGGGAGCTGGGAAGGCCTGTGTCTATTTAACCCACTTCTGATTAGTCCCTGGGCTGTGCTGACATTAATACCAGTTGAACGCCCTTCCACTAGATTGCTGGGGGCGGGGGGCAGAAACAAAGCAGCAACCCCTGTTCATTCATCCCTTCTCTGGACACCTACTGTGCGACAGTGGCAGTCAGGCCTCTGTCATGTTGGACTCCAGGAAGCTGGGTGAACACAGAAGAGCCGCTGTCTCCGTAAAGGTCACAGTAAATTCTCACTACTCAACCCATAATCTAAAAGACAAGCTCCCTGTCTCAGGATAGCATTTAATCCATTAAAGGCCACTTCTTCAGAAAGACCTATTTTATAGAGTAGATTTCAAAAGACTGCCTATGGGTTCAGAAACTAAACTGACATGATAAAGGCCACATTCGGAGTGTCCCTTAAACATGGGCACATGTGGTACAGACCTGAACGGGCTCCAAGCTCGCAATTGCTTTGTTTTAACCTTGGCAGCCCTGCAGCTTGGCTCCCACATTCAAAGGGATGATGTATTTCCCCGTATTTATTATTTGCACTGGACTACTGAGGAAAAGAGGAGAGCAGCAGGCGATGTGTCTCAGTGTTCCTGCCAGGAATAACAGAGAGGCCTCGCACCAGCGCCTCATTAGCTTATGGAAAACAGTTCCCTAAGGAAACTGCAGGGTGTAAATAAATTTAAAACATTTGAGCCTTTTGAGACCTGCAGATGCCAAATTTGTAAAACAGTGGTGGCTCAAGAACGCTGTAACATTCTATTGCGTGTCTCTCGTAAATTTAGCCTAAGTTCTATAGTCTGTTTATAAGCAAAATAATGGGATATCACAGACATACTTTTTTAATGGAATATGTATTAGTTTGTTATTTACAAAAAGCAAAAAATTATTTGGTAGGGTGAATTCAATATAAAGGAACAGGATAATTTTAGAGATAGTCGTAGATATAGTCTAGATAGTCGTAGATAATTCTAGAGATAGTTGTATATATCTTCCTAACTCAGGGCCCTGTTTAGCACCTAACTAGCACCTGTAAGTGCTATATCATGTCTCGGTAAATGAGCAAAACTTGGTGTAGCGTCATACATTAGCCATGCCTCAAACATGCTGCTCGTGAGAGAAACAGATGAAATTTAAATGTAAACCTCTACCTGAATATTTCCCTGTTAACAGTTAAGAAGACAGGCAAAAAGAGTGGTATCATAGACTTGAAAATCATAGACAGTTTTTGATCTAATCTTCTCATTTTATAGACCAGAACTCTGAGACCCAGAAAAGCAAAGTGATACCAGAGTTACACCACAGGTTGATGGCAGAATTGGGAGAACAGCACTAAGACTAATAAGGGCTGCACACCACTTAGTGCCCTGCCTGGTACCTGGTGAACACTCAACAAATACTGCCCATGACTATCACTGTTGTTATTGTCATTATTTCTGTCACCCCAAGATGCTGAGTAATACAGCTTATTTTCACTGCTTTGCCAACTGTGATGACTTCTTAAAAAGTTGAAATCAAGGTTGGTTTCACACCTGTTATCAGAATATGTTAAAGCTTTCACACCTGTTATCAGAATATGTTAAAGTGTCATTTTAACCCAGTTCCATCATCCAGCCCATTATGCGATCCTCCCCAACATTAACTCCTGGGTCCAAGAAATCCTACACATTCTCAGTTGCCTTGATGATACTTGTAATGGCGTTCCACTAAATCATGATTTGTTCACTGTAAACTTCATGAGGGCAGGGACCACCTCTGTTTTGTTTACCAATGTAAGCCCCAAATCCCAGTGCACAGTAGGAACTCAATAAACATTTGACAGGCAAGGTGCTAGCTAATGGGGAAAACAGAGGCAAATAAGGTATGTTCCTTCTCCTTAACAGCATCACAGTCTGACGACGCCAACTCTTTTGATCTATCTCAATATAGTCCTCACCATCCCTCTAAGTCATTGAGTCCATATACTCACCCCTTCACAATGTAATCCATATCCCTAATAATCCTCGAGCAAGATTTCATATAAGAGATGCTTTAAATAATAACCCTAACAATAAGGGAACCCTAAATATATCAGAGAAAGATAATTCTTAAGAGACAAATGGACACTTGAACCATATAATAAAAGAAAGCTAAGTAGCACTTAGGCTGAGTAATAAAAAGGCTAATTTCTTATCTGTAGCCTTTGTATATACCAACAGCAGCCAAGCTGAAAAAGCAGTCAAGGACTCTATTCCGTTCACAGTAGTGCCAAAGAAGATGAAATATTTAGGAGTTTACTTAACAAAGGATGTGAAAGAGCTCTATAAAGAGAACTATGAAACTCTAGGGAAAGAAATAGCTGAGAATGTTAACAAATGGAAAAACATACCATGCTCATGGCTGGGAAGAATCAACATTGTTAAAATGTCCATACTACCCAAAGCGATATATAATTTTAATGCAATCCCCATTAAAGTTCCACTGTCAT
>CAUYQV010111296.1:0-16279 GCA_963574575.1 Galagoides demidoff
TAGAGTGCTGTGATGTCACAGTTCATAGCAACTTCAAACTCTTGGGTGCTGTGCTGTCACAGTTCACAGCAACCTCAAACTCTTGGGTTCAAGCAATTCTTTTGCCTCAGCCTCCCAAGTAACTGGGACTACAGGTGCACGCCACAATTCCTGGCTATTTTTTGGTTGCAGCCATCATTGTTGTTTAGTGGGCCCAGGCTGGATTCGAACCTAACCCACCAGCTCAGGTGTATGTGGCTGGCACCTTAGCTGCTTGAGCCACAGGTGCCAAGTCATAACATCTTATCTTTAAAATATTCATTGATAAAAACAAAAGTAACATCAAATATATACTCTTCTAATTTGATGAATAAAAGAAGGAATACATAAGAGACATTATTAGTACCAGCCATAGAAGAGATAAGTTAGTTAGGTTAGGTCATAAAGGGCTAACTAGTAGTACCTCCTTTACTATCTTTCCTATAAAGAGAAGTTAAAATTTAATCTTGTTTGACTGTCAGTTTACCCATTTGGGATCTGTATATCAATAAATTTTACAACCTGCACACCCGTAAATTATTCAATCGTTATAGCATACGTTATTAAGTAAACAGCAAATATAGGGGTCATGGGCATGAAAAGTTTATGTCAGATGGGCTTTCAATCCAGTTTTCTCACTTGTATGAACCGAAATAAAGTACTGAAACTCTCTGGGCTCAGTTTCCTCATCTGTAAAAGAGAAAAATGCTGGTTCAGCTCCCGTAGTTCAGTGGATAGGGCGCCAGCCACACACACCAGGGCTGGCAGGTTAGAACCAGGCCCCGGCCTGCTAAACAACAATGACAACTACAACAAAAATATAGCCAGTTTTTGTGGTGGGCTACAGCTACTTGGGAGGCTGAGGCAAGAGAATCGCTTAAGCCCAAGAGTTTGAGGTTACTGGGAGCCATGACGCCACGGCACTCTACCCAGAGCGAGATAGTAAGACTATGTCTCCAAAAGAAAAATAAAAAGAGAGAGAGAAAGAATGCTATAAAGCACTTAGCACAGTACCTGGTGTAGGGAGAGCGAGGTATAAGTGTCATTTTGTTATTAGTATCCTATTGCAGAATAGTGGCTGTGCCACAACCTGGCATGCTGTAAGCATTTAACATTGAATAATCCAAAATGTAATAGCTAGTTGTGGCCTTTCTGAAAACAAAACTTAGGTCATCATAAAATAAAACTGTCAAGCATCTGGGCATGTGGCAAATGTTTCCTAAAGCACCTTACATGGAACTGTCTGTACCCTCCAGTAAATCATAGGAGAAGAAATGTTTTCTTCCGTATGGAGCTTTATGAAAATCATGACTGAAAATGCATTGTATTCTAGACATTTACTTTTATTGCAGCAGCAATAAATACAAGCAAAAGGATATGCCCAGGACATTTGAGAACAGTCTGTCTTAACACCTTAGCAAGAGACAGAACTTGCACTCCTTGGGCCTCCTTTCTCTTCCCCTGTCCCCTTTTCTTGCCCTTGTCTCTTAGTGTTTTCTCCATCTCCACATAGACGGTATAGGGAGTATGTTCCTCCCCTCTCTAGTCTTCTCGTTCTCTGCTGTGTCCTGCATTAACAAAACAGAATCTATGACTGAGGCCTGGGTCATCATAGGGAATTTAGCTACACTCACTATTGGGCCGATTTTACAATAAAGAGTTTTATTTCCAATATACTGAAAATCAAGCAATCCTTGTGCCTCAGCCTACCGAGGAGCTGGGACTACATTAACCACGCCTGGCTAATATTTTCTATTTTTAGTAGAGATGCGATTTCAATCTTGCTCAGGCTGGTCTTGAACTCCTGACCTTAAGTGTGCACCCTACCCTGTCCTCCCTACAGTGTCACACATTGTAGGTGACAGTTTAGGATCACAGGTCAGAGAGCTACCGCACCAGGCCCAACCAAATTTTATACATATCTGAATTTAGGCCATCATCTCCACTGCCTCTAAGTTCTTCTGGAAGCCACACCCAACACAACCAAAGCTAAAAATAGCTAGAGACACCAAGGAAGAGATCCAAACAAAGGTCTGTGGCAGAGATTGCGTCCATGAGACTTCAATAGCTAGCGGCTGATTCCAGGCTACCATGGAAACACTTTAAGGGCATCTGGTCATCACAAATTGGGAGACTCATATTAAACTTATACTCATTCACTTTTATTATGTATAAAGTACTCTGAAACAGAGAGGCACGATCTCCTCCCTCTTGGGGGGCTTGCATATTTCTGTTACTTAAATAAAGGCCTAACCATGTCCTTCATTTTTCCACTGCCCAAAAGATTCATTGATGTAAATCAAGCTATGTTCTTCCTAAAGCTAGATATTAAAGGAAATTAGAACCATAAAAGAAAATTTCAAAATGGTGTCCTTCGTATTAACTAACTGTATAATTCACCTTCATTTATACTGTCTTTCTTCTATATGCTAGGAAGAATCTAGGTTGCGGGGGTTGTTTGTTTTTTAGAGACAGGGTTTCACTCTGTCACCCAGGTCAGAGTGCAGTGGCATCATCATAGCTCACTGCAACCTTGAACTCTTGAGCTTGAGGGATCCTCCCACCTCAGCCTCCAGGGTAGCTGAGACTACAAGGTATGTACCACCACGCCTGGTTAAAAGAAAACAGTTTTGAAATCTTTTCCTTATCTACACACAAGGGAAATTTAAGCATTTCAGCTTTAACACTTAAGGGACATTTTTGTTTGTGAACAAAGTGCATCCTGAAAACACACAGTGAGAAGCACAACAGCTAAGATGTGGTAGAGAAAGGAGAGGAGGTCCAATGCGTCATCATACACGTACACAGAAACACTCTTCATAATTTCCCCAAGTATTTCTAAGTCCTCCATTTTAAAAATACACTTTCATTTCTATATTTAAATTATTTTCAGCTACTAAGAGGTCTACTTGTTTGAGATGGAAGAAGTCTTTTCCATTGTTGTGAAGCTGAGTTTTACTGGGAGGAGTATCTAAAGACCATGTGAAGCCTTGATAACCTTTGCCATAAGGTCTTACTAATTATTACTTCATCATATGGTATATGTCTTTAATTTGATTTCAGTGTCCTACCACCAGCGGAGTGTTAAGTCTAGGAACATATGTATGCTAAGAAAAAGTCTGTAAAGCAAATGGTAGAATTTACATTTAAAAGAAGTCAATTAAGACCTTCCACAGGCAGGGTAAGATCTTGTTAAGAAAGTGGGATAGGCTTGGCGCCTGTGGCTCAAGTGGCTAAGGAACCAGCCATATGTATCTAAGGTGGCAGGTTGGAATCCAGCCCTGGCCCGCCAAACAACAATGACAGCTGCAATCAAAAAATAGCCGGGAGGTGTGGCGGGTGCCTATGGTCCCAGCTACTTGGGAGGCTGAGGCAGGAGACTTGCTTGAGCCCAGGAGTCGGAGGTTGCTGTGAGCTGTGATGTCACAGCACTCTATCCAGGGGGACAGCTTGAGGCTCTGTCTCCAAAAAAAGGTGGGATAAAAATAGATAGGTTTTAGAAAAGCAAAATAGAAACTTACCTATCATTAACCTGATATTTATGCAGCAAAACAGAAACAACCTTCTGACTAATTTGCCTAACCCAGTTTCCTCATCTCCAAATGTAGCTCTATGGAAACAGTCAAGGAGATTATTAGTTGAGAACATGATACTACATTCTCCTGTTTTCCTCCCCTGTTACTGGCCACATTCTTTAATCTCACAGATTGTCTCCTCCCCCTTCTCCCTACCTCTGCACGCTAGAGTGTCCTCAGAACTAAATCCTTGAGCCTCTTCTCTTTTCTACCTATACTCACTCACTAGGTGATTTCATCCAATTTCATGGTTTAAATTTACATCTACGGTACAGATCTCTCCCCTGAGAAAGTCTTCATCTACTTGGTATCACCATTCAAATGTCTAATGGGTACTTCAAACTTAACAAATCCAAAACTGAACTAATCTCCAGCCCGCTTCTCCATCAATCTTCCTATTTGAGTAAATAGAGAAGCTTATTTGCTCACTCCAAAAATACCGTAGTCACCTTTTGGCCACTTCTCTTGGAATATAACTACGGTATTCATAGAATTCATACATATTCATATGTTCCATTAGCAAGTCCTATTGGCTCTACTGTCAAGACATATCTGACTCCTTCCTGCCACGTCAAGTCACCAACCTCTTCCACTCAAATAATCAAACAGCCTCCCAGTCTCCTGCCTCTACCCTTGCCCCTGATAACAGTCTACTCAACATAGCAGCCTCAACAATCCTTTTAGAAGGTATAAGAGATCGTCTCATTAGTCTGCTGAAAATCTACCAGAGCTTTCCAACTCAGAACCAAAACCTAACAAACGTCTCTGACCCCCTACCTAAGGGTGTCCAACCTGCCAGCCCACTAGCCACATGCTGATTTTGTGAGGATTTTTTTACTTATTTGTGATGTTTGATATCACAAAAAGTATGCATGGACCTTTTTTTCTTAGTGTTTGTGTATTTACTATATGGCCCAAGACAACTCATTCTTCCAATGTGCAGGAGAAAAGAAAACACGTTGACCACAATCTCCCCAGCCCTTTCTCTTTCTCTATGATCTTATCTAATATCTCCCTCACCCTCAGCTCCAGTCGCGCTGGCCTCCTTGTTGTTACCTGCACGAACTAGACACTTTCCCACCTCAGAGTCTCTGCCCAGGCTGTCTCCTCTACCCGCAATGGTGTTCCCCCAGCCTATCCAAACGTCCTGCTTCCTCACTTCCTTCAGGGCTCTGTTCACAAGTCACCTTCATTGGAATGCCTTCTCTAACCTTCTTATTTAAAAATCACAAGCCCACTATTCCACCACTATGCTGGCATTCTCCTAAAGCTGTCTCCCTATTTTTCCTCACAGTACATATTAAGTCATAAATGATACAAAGCCCTCTGTATCTACAGGTTCCAAATCCACAGATTCAACCAAATGCAGATGAGAAATGTAGTTAGGCCTATGATGGTTTCATCTACACTTAAGGGATATAGATGTTTTCTTGTCATTTAGACAAAAGACCATAATGATGTATTAGGTAGTATTAAAATTAAATAATATTGTCATTAAATAGTATACCAATGTATCACGTAGTATTAAATAATACTGTCAATAAATAATACTATTCCAATGTATTAGGTAGTTTTAAAATTAAACAATATTGTCATTATTTATTTACATTAGAATGTCCCCAGTGCCTAGAACACAGACTTCACATAGAGGCTTTCAAAACTATGTGTTGAATGAATGACAATGAAATATTACCAGGCAAAATACAATTATTACCTGAATATATCAAGTATTATGAGAAGCTGAAATACCAACCACCCACATGGACACAAAATATTGCAAAAAGCAACACCACAGTTTATTTCTTAAAAAAAGTATAAAATTCTAACTTCTTACTTCTAGTTTTGTTAATGCTGTTTGCACTGTCCCAGGTCATACCTATGAAGTGTCCTGGCTTTAGGAAGCAAATGGGAAAGAAAAATCCACAGCTTTCTTCTTTCATCTGTCACCAATTCCTTTCATCAGGCCTTCAAGAGACCCCTGGTGCCACAAATACTTAGGATGTTTACAGAAGAAAGGATTCTAGAAAAATAAGCTAATCCCTTCACCACTCTCTAAAGAGACTCTCCAAATCCCTCTGTAGACATTTTTTCCTAACTTCACTTCCCTTAACAAAGTCATTCTTAATATGTAGATGAAATTTTAGTTGAAGAAACAATATTACATAATTGCACCTACAGAAAAACCTGATTTTGGCCCAGCACCCATAGCACAGTGGTTACAGCGCCAGCCACAAACACGGAAGGTGGCAGGTTCAAACCCAGCCCAGGGCCAGCTAAACAACTGCAACAAAAAAAATAGCCGGGCTTTGTGGGGCTTTGTAGCAGGCACCTGTAGTCCCAGCTACTTGGGAGGCTGAGGCAAGAGAATCTCTTAAGCCCAAGAATTGGAGGTTGCTGTGGGCTGTGCCACCATAGCACTCTACTGAGGGCGTACAGTGCATCTTATGTCTCAAAAAAAAAGAAAAGAAAAAGAAAAACCTGGTTTTTAATAAACTCCATTATCTCTTACCCAAATTTTTTAAAACTAAAACTAGACATAGTTTTTGTTGAAAATGTCTTGCTGTGAAGCTGAGTTAAGAAAAAGACACTAAGCTAAGATGTGAGTTGGTAGGTATTGTATTTTAAGACTGAACAGTTTTGTTTACTACTGTTTATTATTTAATATTATACATTCTTCCCAGTTCCCCTCCCTCGGCCCTGGAAAAAAAAAAATCCACATTGGTGCAATCAATAAGGAATTCCATGCCCAAAGGAAGCTGTTCTGAAAGGCTATGACCTAAGTGTTTTAACACTGACACAGATAAAGTTCAGGCGGTAGATGTCACTTGTCTCACCCTTTTAACAACATCAAGGTTCAGATCCCACAGAGGCAAGCAAAAAAGAAAAAGGCATGAAAAATGTAATCAGTCTTTTCTCCCCCTGTATCCTCTCGACACTGCGCACTGCTCCCACCCCCTATCACCCTTTAACGGCCCCCTTTCCCTGCGGAGGTTCCCCAGCGCAGCCCTGCACTGCGCCATCAAGTTGAGTCAAGAGGAGGGACCGCAAACCGGTGCCCCTCCGGGAAAAACCTAAGCTCTAACACACGGTGCACCCAACGGAGGGAAAAAATCTCCAACTACTTAAAACTCAGGAACAGCGTAAGCAGTCAACAAAGCGTCGTGGCCGGTCCGGGGCATCCAAAGGTCCCCACCAGTTCCCGTGACACTGCCAAATCGACAGGATTCCAAAAGGTGACTCGACCGTCATCACAGAACCCGAGGCGGGAGGCGGCGCAGACTGGAAAGAGTCAAGTCCAGCTAGCCTCCCGTGGCGCGCCTGCCCCGCACGGCCACCACCGCCTCGGTGGGCGCCAACCCAGCCTGCAGCCCAGCGGTCTCCGACACCCCCTCCCGCCAAGAGGCCTGAGCGCCTCATCACGCGTGGGGCCGAAACTTCACAGGCGGAGCGGAGGGGGGAAATACAGGGGACCGCCGCAAGGCCGGGGAGTCAGCGCGCCCAGTGAGTCACCGGCCGCCCCCGCGCGCAGCTGCGGGCTCAGGGGCCGGCGTGCCGCGCGGGGGCTGTGCCCCCAGGGCCGCCCGCTCTCCGGCCCCCGCGCCAGTTATTAATAACTCAGCGCAGCCAAGGAGAGAGCCCCCGGCCGCGCCGCGCCCGCGGGCTCAGCAGCGCGCCCTGCACGCGGAATAAATAACAATGTCATTAAATCGCCGCCCGAGTGCCCGTTCGGCCGAAGAGCGGCGGCGGGAGGCAGCGCCGCGGGCTGACTTTGTCTCCGACCCGCACCCCGCCTCCCGCGCGTCCCCCTCGCCGCCGCAGCCCGGCCTTACCTGCCAGTTCGTCGGGCTCCAGCCCGCTGTCCGCGTCGATTCCGCACAGCACGAAGTAGTGCGCGAAGCGGCAGGCGGCCGGGGAAGAGCCCGGGCCGGGCGCCGCGCTGCTCCCGCTCATCCCGGTCGCACCGCTCCGGTGGCCGCCGCCGCCGCCTGGGAAGGCTTCTGTGGAGGCTGCTGCGGCCGCCGCTAAGGCTGTGGTCTGCGCGCCGGTCCTACGGCGACACCGGCGTGCCCATGGCCGCGCAGCCGCCGCTCGCCACCGCAGCTGGCTGCTTGCTCGGCGCCGGGGAAGCGGCCGCGGGCTCGCGCCCAGTCGGTCTGGATCCCGGCCGCGGGTGGGGGAGGGGCGCGCAGGGGGAGTGTCGCCGCGAGAGGCTCGCGCCGCCGCAGCTGCGCTGAGAGCCGGAGCCGCGGCGTCTGGCGCCCGCGGGTCAGCTGAGCGGCGCTCGGGCTGTGGGAGCGCGAGGCGGGCGGGGGCGCCAGGGACCCGCGCGTGGGGCGGGGGCGGGAGCGCGCTCGCGAGGGGCGGGGACGCGCGCTCTGGCCGTGCGCGCGCGCCCAGCGGCCTCTTGGGGAGAGCCCCGCGCAGGCGGCGTTGATGCCCTCCCGCTCCGGCTGCGGCGTGGGGGGCGACACCGCACACGTCCCTCCTCACCGCGGCCAACCCGCTAGAGGTCTAGCTTGAGAGGGGCATTCTGTCTTCTAAAAGAGATGTTACCCGTCGTAATTTAGAAACAAAAAATGCAGCTTTGGGGAAGGTTAACAGTTGTTCTCAGATCATTGATTGCCCTTAGCGGTCTGGACCGTCATCTTTTAAACTGTGACTTGTGCAAGCGCCTAACTCATTTTAAGATCCTAATCCTCGAATCCTTCCCTCAGCCCTCACCCCTATTCACATGCCACCCTTCCTCAATGAATTGGTGACAAATCAACGATGATGGGGCAGGGGGGGCACAAAACAACTCAATATCCACAAGGCTTTGAGACCTCCAAAAGGTCTCCAATAAGCAACCCCACCGCTTCTGAAATTCATCCTGACATTTTCCAGGACAGTGTGAAGTAGCCATAGCGCTCCAGTTCCGAAGTTCTGTACTCATTTGATGTTATCCGGTCTGAAATACAATTGGAGGCTGATTAGGCAACAGGAATTAGACCCTGAACTCTGCTACTCACAAGGCATGGCGTTCTTATCCTGGTCAACCTTGACCTTTCACTCTTCAGAAAGAACTCACCAACCATTTCTTTTCCTTTGAAAGATAAAAAACTGAATCCATTCCATTCCCACAAGGCCATCCCTTCCACACCACTTCCTGCCCTCCCCTTTCAGGGTTTTGGGTGTGGAGGGGTCATGAACACCCAAGCAAACCTTCCAAAGTGGTGGACTGAGAGGATCTCAATTATTTGTCTGAATAATTTTCTTCCTGGAAGATGTGTATACATGGAGTCATTTAATGTGGCTTGTATTATGTATCCTCACTTTCTCTTCTTTTTTCAATTTTTAAGGGTAAAAAGAATCCAGAAATCAGGGTGAGCCATAGCCAGGACAATTGACCTTTAGCTCCTATGGCGCCCTGCGCTTCTCCCTGAAAACACTTGTAGGCTCGGCACCTGTGGCTCAATCGGCTAAGGCGCCAGCCACCTACACCTAAGGTGGAGGGTTCGAATCCCCAGCCCGGGCCCGCCAAACAACAATGATGGCTGCAACCAGAAAATGGCTGGGCATTGTGGCAGGCGCCTGTGGTCCCAGCTACTTGGGAAGCGGAGCAGGAGACTCGCTTGAGCCCAGGAGTTGGAGGTTGCTATGAGCTGTGATGCCATGGCACTCTACCCAAGGGGATAGCTTGAGGCTCCGTCTCAAAAAAAAAAAAAAAAAAAAAGAAAACACTTGTAATGATTTTTCTGTGTTTCTCAGCTGGGTTGTAAACACAGAGCAGGAAGTGTGTGCTCTGGTTCTTCATAGTGTTGGCATCTAGCAAAACCCTAGTCCCACCTGGCCCCTCAATTAATATTTGAGTGATGATAGAAGGATGGTTATCTAGGTGGTAACAGATTATTGACAACACTGGGAAAATACATAAACTTTAATAAATGTACCATATTTATGAATGCACTAATTACTGTTACACAATTATTGCTTTTCCTCACATAGTGCTGAAGTGCATGAAACAATTTCACTAGTAAGGAAAGAAGAGAGTGGATAGGTATGTGTATAATGTTTCTCCTGTCTTTGGTGGGAGCTTCTAGAAGAATGTCAGATTCTGGGCTAATCAAACAAAACACAACAGAAAATTAATTGACTATTTGCATCAGCCAAGGGACACATTTATTTTTCATCTGAATGTAACTGATTTATTAGCCTGTAAGCCTTACGTTAAAGATGAAAAACACAGAAGCCCTAATGAACAGAATGCGTGCGTTATAATACTGTATATTAATCTCATCTAAATAGACAAAATTCCTAAGACCATTCCTAAAACTTCTAAGCAAATGGTAACACATTACAGGATTAAACACTAATTTGAAAATATTTGGATTCTTTCCTAATTGTCACTTCAGAATGATGCTGTGTAGGTATACTCTGCAGTAAACTGATGTGATACAGAGTTGAAAGGATACTCAAGAATTAGCTGGGGCAGGGCCTGTGGCTCAGTGAGTAGGGCACCGGCCCCATATACCAAGGGTGGCGGGTTCGAACCCAGCCCTGGCCAAACTGCAACAAAAAAAAAAAATAGCTGGGCATTGTGGCCGGCACTTGTAGTCCCAGCTACTCAGGAGGCTGAGGCAAGAGAATAACCTAAGCCCAGGAATTGGAAGTTGCTGTGAGCTGTGACGCCGCGGCACTCTACCAACGGCAATAAAGTGAGACTCTGTTTCTAAAAAAAAAAAAAAGAAGAAGAAGAAGTAGCTACGTATCATTAACAGCATGTATGCTCTTTTCCAAAATAATGAGATGGAAGTAAATTAGCTAAGTGAACAAAAGTGATTATTTTTTTTAGACAGAGTCTCACTCTTTCACCCTGGGTAGAGTGCTGTGGCTTCACAGTTTACAGCAACCTCAAATGCTTGGGTTCAAGCAATCCTCTTGCCTCAGCCTCCCAAATAGCTAGGACTATTTGGCACCCACCACAATACCCAGCCATTTTAGACAGGGTGTCCCTCTTGCTCAGGCTGGTCTCCAACTTGTGAGCTCAAGCAATCCACCTGTCTTAGCCTCCCACCATACCACATGTGTGAGCTACCATGCCTGGCCTAACAAAAGTGATTTAAAATAAATCTCCCAAAATATTTAAATTGTGTTGAGAAGAGAGATCCTAAGTATCCCTTTCCCCAGGCTAATAAGACAATGCTATACCACCATTTTGCCATCCAGGAAAGGGAGAAGGAATTGTTTGGCAAAACAATCACTGGACCTCTAGTCATTAGAGACACCCCCATGTGTCACCAGGTGAGCCCTACTCAGTCAATGCCCCACTCCTCTGCTTCCTGCAACATATCTTGGCCAGCTCGGCTACCCCAAGCATCCTGTGCCTTCCACTTGAGGCATTACCAGAAAATCCTTTAGAGACAGCAGATCATTGTTCAGATACATACAGCGTGGCCTTCCATTCTGCTATTGCTTATGCTTATGCTGCCTGAATTGGGAACTTGCAGTGGAGGTAATAATCCATTTATTTTAACCTCTAAATAGCACAAACCATGCCAAACTATCACAATTCCAACAGAAGGAAATCTTGACTGACATTTTCTAATGCCAGGGTTTTAGTTTTCTAGGAAAACTTACCATAACAAAAGGGTATTTGGAAAATCGGTAGAACATCCATAGTTGATGGCTTTCTTACACTAACCACCTACTTCAGTTTGGGTCAAAGTATGAATGACCTTGAATAGGGGAATTGGACTTTCAAAATCCTATATCTACCTTGCTAATACCTGAAAGATAGTTGTTTTTGTTTTTTTGAGACAGAGCCTCAAGCTGTCGCCCCGGGTAGACTGCTGTGGCGTCACAGCTCACAGCAACCTCCAACTCCTGGGCTTAAGCAAGTCTCCAGCCTCCACCTCCCAAGTAGCTGCGACTACAGGCGCCCGCCACAACGCCTCGCTATTTTTTGGTTACAGCCATCATTGTTGTTTGGCGGGCCCAGGCTGGATTTGAACCCACCAGCTCAGGTGTATGTGGCTGCCGCCTTAGCCGTTTGAGCCACAGGTGTCAAGCTGACCTGAAAGATGGTTTTAGCTAGCTTAAAACACACACACACATACTCTTTTTTAAGAGAGCAATTTTAGCTTCACAGAAAAATTGACAGGAAGTTCAGAGATTTCCTGCATATTTCCTGTCTCTTAATGAGCTATTAGAGAGTTTACTGAATAATATTTGAGATCATCTAAGCTGACCCCTTATTTTACAAATAAAAATATATGAACATCACAGAATTTTGGTAACATATCCAAACACCCATTTTTAGTGGGAGAACTAGTAGCAAATCCTAAAAGACTGGTCTGCAGGATATCTTAAAGACCTTTTTCATTCTAATGTCTGTAAGTCTAGGAAATCTCTTACATTAATCTTTCTCTTTAGTAATGAACTTGATTTCATGTTCATTACTTTCTCCATATCAAAATGTTATGATTGGCAAGGCAAGGTGGCTCATACCTGTATTCCTAGCTCTCTGGTAGGCTGAGGCAGGTGGATTACTTGAGCTCTGGAGTCCAAGACCAGCCTGAGAAAGAGTAAACACCTCAGCCTCCCAGAGTGCTAGGATTATAGGCATGAGCCAATGCACCCAGCCCTCTTTTAAATTTTAAATTATAGAACTCTCATCCATGGTCCCACACAGTTTAGTATTACATTATTGATCATTTCAGGTATATTAATTGGTTTAGTCTGTTCAGGCTGCTATGACATGTTGTCATAAATTGGGTGGCTTATGGACAACAGAAAATCTTTTCTCACTGTCTGGAAGCTGAGAGGTCCAAGATCTAGGCACCAAAGGATTTGCTGTCTGGTGAAGGGCAGTTTTCTAATTCATAGGTGGAACTGTCTCACTGTGTCCTCCTCATACTCAAATGGTAAAAGAAAAGAACTAGCTCCCTGGCCTCTTACAAGGACACTAATCCTTTTCGTAAAGGGGCCAGCTCCATAACCTAATCACCTCCTAACAGCCCCACTTCTGATACCTTGGGGGTCAGGATTTCAACATATGAATTGTGGGGAGACCCAAACATTCAGACCAGGGCATTAATCCTCTTCCCAATTTGTGCAGCTGAGAGCTTCTAGAAGTCGGAAACTGTTTTCTCATTCTTCACTTCCACACAACAGTTTATGTTTTTGGAAAACTGATAGAGTAAATGCATCCCTCAGCTTCCTCAACAAAGAGCATGCATCAGTGCTAAAAATAGAACAAAGATCTTCTGTGCTTTTCAGTCATAATCAATATGACTATTCATGAGGCAATTATTTTAAGTTTAGCCGTTTAGACATAATCTCATCATTGAATCAGGCTTGAAATCTTAGAGAGACATTTCAGGATGTTTATCTGCCTTAGTTCCATTCTAAGCAACCATTATCCTGTACACTTATCCTCCCCTCCATAAGCATCACTTCTAGGGAGCAATTTGAGCTTACATAATAGTCTTTGGAAAACATTTTGGAAAGTACCACTTCTGTTTTAGGAAAACTATGGACTCACTTTCCTCTCTCTCTCTCTCTTAAGAATTCTTCCCCTATGACTATTTCCTTTAACTTCAGACTCAAAACAATAATTAAAAGTGGCAAGGAAGATGCTGGGAGAAAAGCCAATTTAATTATACTGGCAGAATAATTGTTTCTGACTTTCGGCTTGCCCATTGTGATTTTTTGGAAGAAAAAAAAATTAATACCAGACTCCAACCATCTTCAAACAAGTAAAAATTATAATCTGGTGGGCTCCTATTTAAAGTAACAGAATCCAAGGCAACGTAAGAGGCTTAATTTTGGCTATGCATGTGATTAACTAAGAGTAGGAGAGAGCATTACCTAGTAGTGAAGCGCCAAGAACATGAATCAACCATTTTAGATTTATACTCTCCTTTCATCAAGCTTTGAGATGCATAAATTAACTCTATCTCCCTGTCCTTAAAGTATAAGGAAATTCTTTATTACCTCACAAAGTTGTGGACATGCTAGGCTTGCCCAATCTAGCTCTTCAAAGAGATGGATTCGTGAATAAAGGACCCGACGCACCAGTGTAATCTCAAATTTTGAATTTATTTTAATTGGCAGATAAAATCGCATGTATTTATTGTGTACAACATGATGTTTTGAAGTATGTATGCCCAGTGGAATGACTAAATCTAGTGAATTTATGCTTGATTTTTAATCCTAATTTACATTGAGACCACCATATTTTTCTTTTCTTTTCTTTTCTTTTTTTAGACACAGAGTAACACTTTGTCGCCCTCAGTAGATTGCTGTGACATCCCAGCTCACAGCAACCTCAAACTCTTGGGCTCAGGAGATCCTCTTGCCTCTGCCTCCTGAGTAGCTGGGACTACAGGCGCCCGCCACAACGCCCAGCTATTTTTTTGTTGCAGTTTGGCTGGGGCCGGGTTCGAAGCCACCACCCTCAGTGTATGGGGCCTGCACTATACTCACTGAGCCACAGGTGCCGCCTAAGACCACCCTATTTTTCAAAAGTGAAATTTTTGCATGCACCTGTAGTCCCAGAAACTTGGGAGGTTGAGTCAGAAGGATAAATTTAACCCAAGAGTTCAAGTCAGCCTGGGCAATAAAGCGAGAGTCCTGTCTCCAAAAAAAAAAGTGAAATTTAATTCTCAAAGGTAGACTATACAGTTGGCCCTTGACTAACCTGGGTTTGAACTGGAATGGTCTTATCATACATGTGTTCTAATTTTCTTTGCCTCTGTCACCCAGGAGTCAACAAGACCAACCTTTCCTTTTCCTCCTCAGCCTACTCAACTCAAAGATGATGAGCATGAGACCTTCATGATGATCTACTTCCACTCAGCTAAAAGTACTTATATTTTCTCTTCCTTCTGATTTTCTTTCTTTCTTTTCTTTAATTTTTTCTTTTTTTTTTTTGAGACAGAGTCTCATTCTGTCACTCTGGATAAAATGCCATGGCATCATAGCTCACAGCAACCTCAAACTCTTGGGTTCAAGCAATCCTCTTGTCTCACTGTCCCAAGTAGCTGGGACTATAGGCACCTGCCACAACTGCCAGCTAATTTTTCCATTTTTAGTAGAGATGGGGTCTCACTCTTACTCAGGCTGGTCATGAACTCCTCAGCTCAAGTAATCCACCCACCTTGGCCTCTCAGAATGCCAGGATTACAGCCTTATGATTTTTTTTTTTTTTTCAGTTTTTGGCTGGGGCCAGGTTTGAACCCATCACCTCCAGTATACAGGGCTGGCGCCCTGCTCCTTTGAGCCACAGGCACTGCTCCACTTTATGATTTTCTTTATAACATTTTCTTTGCTTTAGCTTACTTAGTGTGAGAAGGCCGTATATCTAGTACTTATAACATATACCACATATGCTAATTGACTGTTAATGTTGTCCATAAGGCTTGCAGTCAACAGTAGGCTATGAGTAGTTAAATCTAAGGGAAGTCAAAAGTTATATGCAAAGTTTCAACTTCACAGGGGGTCATTTCCCCTAACCCTTACAAGTTCAAGTGTCGCCTGTATTCAAATTATAAATTCAAAAATTTTTTTTTTGCACCAGTAAATACCAGTTTGAGATTACTGAAAAAGTTAAAAACATCTGTCTGGGTATAGTGGCTCATGTCTATAATCCTAGCACTTTGGGAAGCTGAAGCAGGAGGATAGCTTGCACCTAGGAATTCAAGACCAGCCTGGGCAACATAGGGAGACCCCCATTTCTAAAAAAATTTAATATTAACCAGGCATTATATGGGCACCTGTAGCCCCAGATACTCAGAAGGCTGAGGCAGGAGGATGAGTTATGCCCAGAAGTCTAAGATTACAGTAAGCCATGATGATGCCACTGTACTCCAGCCTAGGCAACAGAATGAGATCCTGTCTCAAAAACATTTCACACATCCTTTTTCTTTCTTTCTTTCTTTTTTTTTTTGAGACAGAGTTTCATGTCACCCTTGGTAGAGTGCCATGGCATCATAGCCCACAGCAACCTCAAACTCTTGGGCTTAAGCGATTCTCTTGTCTGAGCCTCCCAAGTAGCTGGGACTACAGACACCTGCCACAGGGCCTGGCTATTTTTTTTGTTGTTATTATTGTTGCAGTTGTTTAGCTGGCCTAGGCCAGGTTCAAACCTGCCACCCTCAGTGGCATGTGGCTGGCACCATAACCGCTGTGCTACGGGAGCCAAGCCAACACACATCCTTTTTTATCTCCTTAGCTTTTATAAATATTAAATGTATATTTCTTTGTGATTAAATTCTTATTGTGTATGTCATATAAATTAGATCACTACAAATTCACAAAAAGAATAGTTTATTTCAGCCTGTAAAATTGAATAGAGAAAATTACAGGCAACTCTCAGACATGTTTTGAAATTTTCTTATTAAGAACATAAACTTCAAGCCTAGAATACCTGCTTACACCTCTTCATAAATTCCCTTTCTATAAAACCATTAGAGTGGCTCAGTGCCTGTGGCTCAATCGGCTAAGGCGCCAGCCACATACACCTAAGGTGGCGAGTTCGAATCCCCAGACCGGGCCCGCCAAACATGATGGCTGCAACCAAAAAATGGCCGGGCGTTGTGGTGGGCGCCTGTGGTCCCAGCTACTTGGGAGGCGGAGGCAGGAGACTCGCTTGAGCCCAGGAGTTGGAGGTTGCTATGAGCTGTGATGCCATGGCACTCTACCCA